>OY759262.1:12074281-12124281 GCA_963662155.1 Lamellibrachia columna | reverse complement strand
CGTGAATTATATTGTGTGTGCACAGAGGCGGGACGTTATACGTTATCGCGATTACATGCAAATATATGCATGCATTCTTCATTTGGGAATCGTTAATTGACACTGATTGTGTTGGCGATAAATGTTTAGGAAGGAGATGAAATGATTCAAGATTTAGTACATTTTTTTGGCAACTGTAGACTCGAATCGAAGTGTGACATGGCCCATGCTCATCCGGTTGTGTACGGTTGTGTACGCCCGAACCCCCTTTTCAAAACCTTGAGGACGCGCCTGGATAGTTATCAATTACGTCTGTAAACGTACTGACACTGCTGGCATTCACACAACAAATCTATGATTTATTCCAGCCATTTATTGTCCTCAGTGGTACAGCGTACTTTCTCAGTTATAGTTGAAACATTTCTACTTCAGTTTCGTTGACAGAAAATCACTTCTCGTTATCGGTTTCAAATCTGTATTTACTTCAGTTGTTCACATTATGATATGTCCGATATTCTACGTACTAGTTTTTATTTAATTTCTATTGATACGTACCGCTATACACTAGTTATAAATCATACACAAGCTATGATTGAAATTATCCTGTTAGCAACAACCAATGATACTTTTATGGAGTGAATTTATTACAATGTGGTCGCGTAGACATGTTCTCGCACCGTTGTCTTCCGCGGTGTCGCCAGGCCTGGTCTTACACCAGTGTCTCGTAACACCCCTCTCCCTGGCACCGTGGGTAGGGCAGCGTGTTCGGGATGATGTTGACCTCTGACGTCAAAGTCAACGGATAGCCTAGAGGACCTGCATACTTGGCCTGGCAACATAAGGGCGATAACGTGTCAGCCACTGGAGCGCCACCCCCCGAACACTGTATCGGGACAACCCTGCAAACTACTCTAGCGAGTAGGTGCGGATCTACAGTCAGTGTTTCCTAACTCAATAAAGCTGCATTATAATGTATATATTATTACCATAACAGTACACGCCATGACGTTATAATCAGAAGATCGATTGGCGAGCAAAACAACACGACTAAACGATTAAATGCAAAAGGAGTATATTTAGTACATTGCCACACATCCTACCATTACTAGGAAGCCCAGCCATCCATCGACGGGTCTGTCGTATTCGGCAACATAAATGCCATCATGCTGCAACAAAATGTGTATTTGTGGTAAATAATAAATAGAAAATAGAAAGCACATGTTTGAGCACACGAAATGATGTGTCGTTTGCATCAAATAACTGATTATGCATTCTATTTGTATGATATCGATGTTATTGTGATTCCTTTAACACACGCGATGAAATTCATTATATATATATATATATATATATATATATATATATATATATATATATATATATATATATATATATATATATATATATATATATATATATATATATATATATATATATATATATATATATATATATCATGTTCGAAAGAGTTACGGCATTGCGCCTGGTTCGTATATATACTTCTCGTCATATATTTAAAGAATTCCTGTGGCATGTTTTAGTGTAATAGTTCCGGGTAACGCACACCCATGAGTGAGTATACAAGTATGATTAATGCGCGAAAAAGTTGCCTCTGGTATTTCTTTACCTTTGATAACCGTCAAATTATGTTTGTTATTTTACTTCGAATTCAAACCCACCTGGTCAGTGATGACGTTTTCTAACCAGAAAACGTGGCTCTTATTTGCCTTCACACCGTAATTCGCTCGGAAGTCTCTTCTGCAAGAACACGTTACATTTATATAAATCTGCCCCACTGAGCAGCCGTGCTCATTTACGTTATTAATACGCTAGTTACGTTTGGCTGAAATATAAAATTCGAACAAGAAATGCAACCTTGCTATACCTCAGTGCGGTGTCTGTGACGGCAAACCACGAACTCACGGACGTGGGTTCCACATCAGAGCTGTTGAACACGATCTGACCGCCCGTTGTCGTCTACTCAAACACAACAGTTCATTTTTGGTCACAAATAAGCGTTTCTTCTGCACGTATCAAACTGAGGAGACGACGACGCACACGCTGTTAATAAATTGGTGGCGGTGGTGTCCGTCGGTCGGATGGAGGTGACATTATGATGAAGACAATGATGCTTTTGAACAAATATTTCATAAAATGGTCGTTGTCGGGAAAACTTTTATATTTTATATCATGTCTCTAATAAAGTAAGTTAACCTGCCCAATAACGTCAGATATCACGTTATTGCATATCTATTCAGCTTGCTAACGATTTTCTATTACAAGATTTCGCTAACAAGACCTAGATTCTAGTCTATCGTCAAGATGTGGCTGCCTACCTCGATCAGCTTCCACGACACTCGGGGGAAGTGATAGCCCTGCAAAGCAACACGTCAAAATTAGCCGGTGCACTTAAGTTACCTCTAGGTAGGCCTCTAGCAGCAAGAGTATCACTGACGATAACACATTTAACATAAAGTAAAGTGAACAGTGCTAATATCTGTCGTCCGGAAATGTGTGTGTGTGTGTGTGTGTGTGTGTGTGTGTGTGTGTGTGTGTGTGCGTGCGTGCGTGCGTGCGTGCGTGCGTGCGTGCGTGCGTGCGTGCGTGCGTGCGTGCGTGTGTGTGTGAGCGTGTGTGCATGTGAGTGTGTGTGGGGGAGGGGTGTATGTGTGCATGGGCGTGCGTGCATGCGCGCGCGCGTGTGTGTGTGCCTATGTACTTACGAAATGTTGTAATGTTTAGGTAGCGCATGCGAGGTAGCGCATTGCTGTTGTGAATTATACCCGTCTACTTACGATGACGACGCCGGCAGTGAAAGTACCAATGGCTGTCACCACGTCGCTGATCGGATTGAGGAAATGGTCGTGGTTTGGCATCATTCTGAGCAACATTGTCAATGTGTCTATATGACAAATTATACAACATAGTCGTCAAGTGTCACACACAGTTACGTTAAACTTTCGATGTCGGTATTTTAAAATATGTTCGTTGCTTAGTAAAGCAACATATAATCCGAAAACCGTCATTATTGTGAAGACGGCATTGAAGCCATAATATTGACGACGTTGTTGCACACCCGCGTAGTATCGCTGTACTCAACAACAATCAAGACAAAGTGACGTGTGCGTGCGTGCGTGCGTGCGTGCGTGCGTGCGTGCGTGCGTGCGTGCGTGCGCGCGCGCGCGCGTGCGAGTGAATGCGGTGGTGTTTGTTTAGGTCTTTGTGCGTATGTGTGACTAATACGACTCTGACATGAGAGCTACTTACAACATATACTTACAACATATACTTGAAACCCGGCAGCTTGTTGAAGAAGAAATATGAGTTGTCAGGCAAGAAGAACTGGTCGCCCGTCCCGTCCACTACCATCGTCGGCAAATTGTACTTGTCAAGGAAATCTACGACAGACGCTATGCCGTTATCGTTCATGGATGTCTTTCAAACATATGCGTTACATCAACACGTTTCATTTCCTACACATGTTCACGTTCATTGGCTCGACTTATTTATTACTAGATCTACTTGCATTAACATCAAGACAATATTTCCTACTGATGGTTTATCAGATAACCATTGTGTCATTATTGATTTGTGGTTGCAAGTCGGGTCAAGACCGAGAAAAACTATCACATTTCGACCAATAAATAAAATTAACGTAAATACCCTTCAGGACGATCTTGCAAATTCCGATCTTTTGATCTAACCTAAATCTACATTATGCGAGCTTGTTAATCAGTACCATGAAACATTAAGTAAACTCCTGGATAAACATGCCCCTAAACAATCCAAAAGTGTACAAGTTCGCCCTCCATCACCATGGATGTCTAATGAAATAGTTGTAGCAAAACGTCGTCGTCGATATCTTGAAAGAATTTGGCGACGAACTCGTTATCCACTTGATCGATCCCGTTATACTAAACAACTACATATATGCAATCACATGATGTCAAAAGCAAAATCTGATTACTATACACATTCTGGACAAATTCTGAAAACCCTTGCCAGATGTGGAAATCCGCAAACACAATTCTGCATCGGCAGACATTAAAAGTACTGCCTAAACATTCGTCATTGGATACATTGTGTAGTTCATTGTGTAGACAAACTTTGTGTAAAACTGACCTAAAGAATTGTCGTCCTATTTCCAATATCAGTTTTCTTTCAAGATTATTGGAAAAAGTAGTTGCTAATCGCCTCCATGAACATATTTATAGCCATCACTTATCAAATGATCTACAGTCTGCATATAAACGATTCCACTCGACCAAAACGGCTCTCCTCAAGATACACAATGATATAGTTGACAACATGGACAATGGAAAAGTGACAGCGCTCACTTTACTAGATCTCTCAGCTGCTTTCTTATTTTGGGTGGAATCAAGTAAGATAAGCTTAATCCAGATCAAACATACTTATTACCATATTATTATTACTGGCACTAAACAACAACAAATAGGGTCATCAACCATTTTCAAATTAAACTGCTTGGCAGTGATACATTCCCACCAGATACTGTTTGTAATCTAGGTGTTGTCTTTGATAGTGACTTCAACTTTCGCCAGTCTATTTCTCAAGTACGTAAATCCTGTTTCTATCATATATGTGATCTCCGTCGAATTCGGGGTCATATATATATATATATATATATATATATATATATATATATATCTACTGCTAAAATAATATCAACGGCTTTAATTAGTAGCCGCCTTGACTATTGTAATTCACTACTAAATAACATTGCAAAAAAAGAGTAGGCTAAACTCCAACGAGTACAAAACTGTCTGGCACGTGTGGTACTCAGCGCGCCTCGGTTTTCACCATCACTACCACTATTTAAACAGTTACACTGGCTTCCTGTTACTTATCGAATTAATATTAAGCTGTCCACTCTTATATAGCTCTATCTACACAACAACCACCCTACTAGTCTCCTGTATCTTTCAAATATCCCTAGGCAGCTCAGATCATCAATTTCACAACTTATTGTGCCTAAAACAAAACTTAACACTAACAAAGGTGCTTTTTTTGTCGCTGTGCCTAGAGTCTGGAATGAACACCCCATCACTTTGAAAACATCTGGAACTATAGCTATTTTCCCCCAAAAAAACTCAAGACATATTTATTCCAAATTGCATTTCCACCATAAATTTTCGGTTGTCCCTGTTCTGTTTTGTTGCGCCTCTGAGCTCAGGTTCCTGAGCATATATGCGTCAAAGAAGTTAATGATTATTATTATTATTATCAGTACCACATTGGTATGTGTAATCACATTGTTTGACATTAGCAAATTTGTATCCACTATATATGTTTATTATGTGTGTGTGTGTGTGTGTGTGTGTGTGTGTGTGTGTGTGTGTGTGTGTGTGTGTGTGTGTGTGTGTGTGTGTGTGTGTGTGTGTGTGTGTGTGTGTGTGTGTGTGTGTGTGTGTGTGTGTGTGTGTGTGTGTAGTTTTATCTTAAGTAAACATAAGTTACTACTATATATGTTTATTATGTGTGTGTGTGTGTGTGTGTGTGTGTGTGTGTGTGTGTGTGTTTGTGTGTGTGTGTGTGTGTGTGTGTGTGTGTGTGTGTGTGTGTGTGTGTGTGTGTAGTTTTATCTTAAGTAAACATAAGTTACTACTATATATGTTTATTATGTGTGTGTGTGTGTGTGTGTGTGTGTGTGTGTGTGTGTGTGTGTGTGTGTGTGTGTGTGTGTGTGTATGTGTGTGTGTGTGTGTGTGTGTGTGTGTGTGTGTGTGTGTGTGGTGTGTGTGTGTGTGTGTGTGTGTGTGTGTGTGTGTGTGTGTGTGTGTGTGTGTAGTTTTATCTTAAGTAAACATAAGTTACTACTATATATGTTTATTATGTGTGTGTGTGTGTGTGTGTGTGTGTGTGTGTGTGTGTGTGTGTGTGTGTGTGTGTGTGTGTGTGTGTGTGTGTGTGTTAAGTAAACATAAGTTACTACTATATATGTTTATTATGTGTGTGTGTGTGTGTGTGTGTGTGTGTGTGTGTGTGTGTGTGTGTGTGTGTGTGTGTGTGTGTGTGTGTGTGTGTGTGTGTGTGTGTGTGTGTGTGTGTGTGTGTGTGTGTGTGTGTGTGTGTAGTTTTATCTTAAGTAAACATAAGTTATTATCATTATTACTACTACTACATGCAATATCTCACTATATGGATCCACCAGATCCATGATCTTGGCGAGTCTCGGATGATCCAGATACCGAGTAATATTTTGGTAGTAGTAGTCGGACATGGCGTACGTCCATCCGCCCAAGGATCTCTGTTCATGTTCCATGATCTATCGACAACGGGAATAACGCATTATATTAAAATAAAGGTAATATGATTTTTGCGGAGACCAATACGTATGTTATTTAATGCGCTTCTATATATTCAGTATCAGAAGATTACAAAATGTTTGCCTTTCCTAGTTTAGTTTGTCAAAATGTCCACGAATCCTGCGAATAGATTTCATTGTCATAAATACTATTGCATTTGACAAATATCCTTATACATTACTATATGTGGGAGATATATTAAATACGGAGACAAAGCGACATAGTGATGCACGCACGGACGTACTCACTCACTCACTCACTCACTCACTCACTCACTCGCTCGCTCGCTCGCTCACTCACTCACTCACTCACTCACTCACTCACTCACGCACGCCCGCACGCAAGCATGCACGCGCCCACGCATAATCACACGCGCACACAACTTAACGGCTGAACCGTGAATTTAATGATAGAAGCAAGAAAGTTGGCACACACTTAAATCGTCCATAAATAAAACTACGAGACGTTCGCAGATTTCCGCTATGAATACTGTTTTTCACATACATGCTAAACACCAAGCATAACACTGCTCATATTCACATCCTAATTTCGATAGAGCAGGCTGCTCAACCGGCTCAAGATCAAACGAGATGGAAACGTATGGTGCGAATGGCCACGACTGGCCGGCCAGAGGGATCCGCACAAGGAGGAGGGGTGGATCCCAGTACATTTGCGTGACGTGCATGGTGACGATAGGAGATAGACATCCCGACGTTTTTTTTACAACATTTCGGGCAGGTTAGTTCACAGCCTAGAACACAGCACACACATGTTCTCCTATCTCAGAACCATGCACACCATCCAGCGCCGAAGAACTGTGGGCTTTTTTGTCAGTTCGTGGGCCACGTCTATTACATACCAGGACCACGAACAAATAATGCTTGTGTGAAGCGAGGCTGTTGGTTTGACACAGAAACCCTGCAGTTCTTCGGCGCTTGATGGTGCGTGGTCCTGAGAAGGTCCGATTGATTTGATAATTTGATGCTTCAATGGAAAGGTCTGTCGTAACTAAATAATGACTTTTCCCTCTTCTCTAGGCTGTACATTGCCTGCCATGTGCATGGTGGTGATCTAGATTATTTCTTTCATCGTGAAAGCCTGGCGTGCCAACCAACCAATGGAAGATCTGGTGCAGCACAAGAGAGTGCCCCCAATCCTGCTGTAGAAGTCTTCATCCTCGACGTTATAAACAACATTTATTTCAACAATTATCCACGGAAACACATTTTTTCATGGCTTATGATAATTGACTTAACTTACTTAAACACATAGGCCTTATTGACCCTCGCTGTCCTCCGGGATTTTGCACCCCTCCTTCCTACCCTGTTTACTGAGTACCGCTGTGCTGTCCACTGCGGAAGCCCAATATCGTTTCTGATCTGGTCAATCCATCCTACCTCTTCAGTGGCCTTTTGGGGAGTTTAAAGGGGACTCATTTAAGTTTTACAAATACTTCTACCCTATAAAAAGCTTACCAAAACTAAGTAATACTACAACGTGGCAATTTTCTTCAGTTTTTGTTCCAAAACGGAATAGTGTACAGCAGATATATGAGAAATAGTTATCGATGATGGGCATTTAAAAAGGCTGCCTTAGCCGTCACAGGGAATATCTGCAGAGGCACTATAGCCACATTTTTCATGTATGGTCTATGTGTGTGCCAAATGTCATGTTTCTATCATTAAATGCACAGTTGTTTGACATATGATATATGTAATATAGCAACATTATACATGTAAGCTGCATTGACAGACAGACAGACAAGCAATCCAAGCAGATTATACAGATATATGTAGATATGATGGAGTGTGTACACAGAAGTCAGAGGAAGAAAGTGAGAGTTGGACAGTGTAAAAACAAATAAGTGAGTGAGTGTGTGAAAAACTTACTTTTTAGTGAGAGTTTTATTGAGTGAATAAAAAACATATCAATACAATTTATTTCCGCAAAAATGTATACCTCGTGGAAATTTAGTAGTGTCATCACAATTGGCATCTGTGCGATGACTCGTTTGTCAACGGCCGTCGTTGTCCACGTCGTCCAGCCACGCTATATGGAGAGAACAACGGTATGATCTTCATTCAATCATGATCTTTTCGAAAATGCATAATGCTGGAATGAGCAACATTGATGTGACCCTCTTAATAATGATAACGTTCGTAAATGTGCAACAACCAAAACAACATAACATCAACAACTTTATATCTCCTCTGTATAGTTAATAGCAGAATGTCCCAAACATTCGAAATAATATAATATTTTACGTGAACCTAATTTACCTTCGAAGCTCCAGCAACTACGAACTTCTTGATGTTCGTTGTGGGCGCCACCTGGCGTGTGAAGTTTGTGAGCGTATCCATGGCGCGGACTACAGCCTTAACAGAAAGTACTGATCGTGAGTTTGCTTAAATGTGCGTGCAGCTGAAATGTGTGGAAGCATTTTATATAGCAAGCCTATATGCGAACATGTGTCCGTCTATTGGTTTATTTGTCGTACGACAGGTGCACCTAAATCTTTACAGTGTAATGTTTATAGCTTTCATTCACCCGTCACAACGTATAAGATTATAATTCGTTTATATGTAGTAGGATAGAGTAAGAGTCGATAAAATAACAAACACAATAGACGGAACAATACATACCAATTATGGAAAACATGGAAATGGCATAAATCTCCCTGGACCAGTACATTAAACACACCACGTGTTTTCCAATTTCCAATTTTCCTATTTATACAACTAGACACTCGTGGCACACATATTTAAATCGATAGTAGTAAGTAAAAGACTGCAGTGCTCTATCGCCAAGCTTGCTCTTACGTTTGTTATTAGATACCTCCAAGAACAGTCACTTTCAACATCTGATAGAATAAGTCATTTAGCCAGCTAACTCACCATAAACACTGGCGTAATTTGTCCAAAGAGCACGTTATTGCCAGTCTCATGACACATAACCGGAAATGACAAGCAATGAGCACGATTGCAGGTATTTGACGAGCTAAGTCGTAGCCTGGCTTCTCACCTTTGTCATAGGATAGCGGGGCAACATCTCTGGTGAGGCGTCTTCGTTTTCGATGAATGTTCGCCACAGATAACCGCACAGGTCGCCTTCAATCCTGCCCTTCTTAGTTGGATCGGCCTGTGTTTAAAAGAAAAGTCCATTGTCATGCTCCGTCTTAATATACTTTCAGTCGCGTGACAAAAATATGAATATGAATAATGCCTAGAAACTGGTATGGCGTTAATCTACTTGTCCAATGGTATCACAACTTGTTGTGTCACTACAATCTTTTGATGCATAACATTTAACTCCAAACAGCACTGTATATGGCTAACACAGGAGTGGTTTATGCTTAGAGTTTTCCATCTCTTGAGTTGGTGAGTTAACGACAGGTTTTTTCCATTTCCCTGCATACGTGGACTATTTTACTTCCCCTGACATAGACACCAGGTAGAAGGGAGCAACGACTTTTACTGTCTCTTCCGAAAGACACGGGCAAAGTGGGATAAACGAAATGGTTTCGAACCCCCGATCCCCTTCACCGCTAACTGTCAACGAACACTGTTAGCTGCCGTGAATTGCGATATCCTCAACGAACCTTGAAGACGATGGGCTGGTTCGGTATTTGTTTGATGAAGCCAACGACGACTCCAGTGTCTACGCTAATGCGTTGGAGAGCTGCTGAGAGGACGTCATGTTCCGGGGTGGGGAGACTACAACGGCGGAAACCAGACAGAGTAAAACAACTCGGATTTTAGATCGATTGTTGGGTTAGCCGAAAGCAGCTACCGAAATAAATGTAAGGTAAATCGCAGTTTAGGTAGTCTTGCAAATTTGTGCTGATAACTGTGACCCTGTCATATTCTAACTGCGCTTGTTCTGTGGTGTGGTTGTTATTACTGTAATGGTTCCCTCGGAGGTTTCTTCGCTGATCCATCTACCGACTCATGTGTTCCTTCTATCCAGAACGTCGGATCACTGTTCCTATCTCAAACAACATTCGCTGTCTTATACGAAACGTTTAAAAGCAATTATGTGTAATTAATTATTAAACTATGCTGCTGTTTTAAATATTACATTTTCGAAGTTCTTCATCATCATCATCCGTCGTCCTTGGACGGAATGGAAGCGGCAACATGGTCCCTCCACACTTTCTTGCATCAGTCAGGATACCTCAGCTGACTGAAGACCTACATCTCTGGCGAGTACATCACAGTACGCAAGGGCTTGGTGTTTAATACATGTATATTAATACTCAAAACTAGTATGTGTTACATGACACTGCGTACCTCGAAACAGTGCCGACGGTTTCAGGACAGTACACAACACCGCGCCATGTGCGGAGACAATATGTATGTACGGCGTAGGACACAACACCCCATGATGTGCGGACACTACGCTGTCTGTGCGTCCTTATTAAAACAAAACATTAGATTTGATTGATTCCCTCTGTGGAAGCAGTAGTCCCTCTCTCTGTCTCTCATCCCATCATCATAGTGCGCACTGATGTCTGTAGACATATTTTTTATAGACAGCAGGTAGATTGGCGGCATTGACCTACCTGTCTCGCGTGTTCGACCCACCGCCGATGAAAAGTAATGCAACATCGGGTACAATAATCGTGTGTGGCACAGAAATGACCACGTCGTGCCACCATATGGAACTGTCACTGAACCCGTCTACAACACAACGGAAATGGAAGTGGATAAGATAATCCGTACAATGACTCTACCAAAAAGAGGAAAACATTTACTACATATCAGATTATCATATCTACATATCAGAGATTTTTGGAGAAATGCTGCTTTGTGTTAGCGGCGCGCACTGTGTGTTATTTGCGCATACCTTATTATAAACATTTAAAAAAATGCATTACTACTGTTACTGCTACAGCTACCACAATATATATCTACCAGTACTATTCACCAGGCACCACTATCACTGCTGTTGCTACTTCCTACTACAACCACTAATATTACAACTATGACTATATCTACCGCTACACCTACCACTACCACTAAACTACTACTACACTACGATATACATAGTTGTGAACATTTGACTAACATTATCACAATATGTCCAATATTGTATATTAAAATCCATTTTGATACAACGCCAGCATTACTGCATTTAGCGAGACTAAATGTAATCATATTTACCATCCATCCACATCTGTGACGTCATATTCAGATAGTACACTGTGTGATTATGGTCCTCGGTACGATTTATTTCGTAGTACATGTACGTCGGATCTGGTCTGTTGACGTACTCCGTCAGGGTCAGCGTGTCGGCCTGTTCGATACATTAGGGAAGGAAGCATGTAGGTCCCGTCACAATTTCTGTATATACCATTCCATCTTTGGGCAGTTTAGGCTATTCGCACTGTTCCTGGGGGTAGCCCATTTTAATCTCCGTGTTACTATACAGCGGAGTAAAGGTGCGTTGTTATATAGCGCGGTATCTAGTCCTTGGAACTGTTCAAGACGCTGTACATTTCACCCCCCTAGCAGAAATGTTCGTTCAAACGCGAAGACTCTTCGTTCACATGTCCATTTTTTCTATAGCCAGGTACTCATTTATACAAATAAGTGAACTGGAGAAACGTGGCGTAAATGAGTGAATTGCCAAAGCTTCGAAACGGCAGCAGGAGGATTCGAAGATCTACATTGACTTGGTTGACACTGATGATCACCCCCTCCCCGTCACCCGCTCCCCGTCACCCGCTCCCCGTCACCCGCTCCAAGTCACCCGCTCCCCGCCACCCGCTCCCCGTCACCCGCTCCCCGTCACCCGCTCCCCGCCACCCGCTCCCCGTCACCCGCTCCCCGTCACCCGCTCCCCGTCACCCCCTCCCCGTCACCGCTCCCCGCCACCCGCTCCCCGTCACCCGCTCCCCGTCACCCGCTCCCCGCCACCCGCTCCCCGTCACCCGCTCCCCGTCACCCGCTCCCCGTCACCCGCTCCCCGTCACCCCCTCCCCGTCACCGCTCCCCGCCACCCGCTCCCCGTCACCCGCTCCCCGTCACCCGCTCCCCGCCACCCGCTCCCCGTCACCCGCTCCCCGTCACCCAGGGGTTATACGATGTTAGATTGGGCGTTACAGCATATCGCCAGTTCTCCAGTTATATCATGTTATTATGTCCGATACCGAAATGAGAAACAATTGCCATATTAAATACAGCTGTATATTTAAGCTTTTACCACTAAGCCGCAAGTAGCACGAGTGACGTTGTATTCTAGACATATAGAATTAGATAGAGTGAGATAACTCAGCGTGAAACAACAAGATAACAGACAGACTTATGGAGCGCCCTATTACCAGCATATTACCTTCAAGTTTAAATATGGATGATACAATACAATAAAAAATACAATAAAATTGGCACATAGCGTCACTGCTGGCTGTAGCATCCTACCGTGTCACCGGAAATTGAATTTGTAAGATCAACGTTGCACAACAGAACGAATAAACGCGCTGCCAAAAAGAATTCACTTTGTACGGCCGCCATCTTTGATGACTTGTTACACCGCAAAGCAACTTCCGTTCGTATCTGTGTTAACAATATGTGCATTTACTACGAATATGTTGTTGTACATTGAACAGAAATTAATAATTGACAGGAGATGCATGTGCCCTATTTTGTGATCGTTTTCTCACAAAGGTTATTTGTTAATTAGCGAAGTTTCGCGTGTTTGGTGTTTTGTGCACTTTAATCCCGCTGTGCACTAACGGTGTACAACGTATTCTGAATAAATATATGATTACTTGACTTAATGGAATGCTGGCAGTAAACATACTCATCGCCACCACCGACGACTATTATTATTAGGTACAATGTAAGAGTCGCCTTGTCAAGTATGAAGTAGCTAGAATGACATAAAATGTGTGTGTGTGTGTGTGTGTGTGTGTGTGTGTGTGTGTGTGTGTGTGTGTGTGTGTGTGTGTGTGTGTGTGTGTGTGTGTGTGTGTGTGTGTGTGTGTGTGTGTGTGTGTGTGTGTGTGTGTGTGTGTGTGTGTGTGTGTGTGTGTGTGTGTGTGTGCATGTGTGTGCGTGTGTGCGAACGTGTGTGCGTGCTTGTGCGCCTGCATGCGTGCGTGCGTGTCTTTGTTAATGATATCTTTATATTAATTAAAATCGATGTAATAATAATATTATTGCATATAGAACCTAACATGTTTACACTTCTCTACTAGTATGATGTCGGTGCTCGCTGGCTAGTGATTATGTGATGTGATTATGTGCAAGAGTGATGCTCTTTCGCTGATCTACTGGTTTGGCCAACACATTTGTTCAGCTCCAGGCAGACTATTTCCTCAAATTCTTAGATGATAGCACACATGTTGTTTTGTTAGTGTTATGTCAGCGGTTTACCTCCAGTATTGCATTGTGCTGTAAGGATTATGGATGGTATAGTACAAATTATGTGTTCACAGAAAACATCTGCGCAAACTTTACATTTTAAAATTAGAAACCTTAAAGCTAAAAGGTTTTGGGGCAATATACCTAAAAGTGGGGGATTCCGGTCATTTCTCCGGTTGACTGAGGGCTGACATCTTAACCAGCGCAACCGATAAGCGTGTGTGCAGTTCTAAGAAATCTGGTAACCATATATTAAGCCAGCCGCGAACCACCCGATTGTCTACGATCCGACGCGTCTCGACCGTCGTAGCGTAGACAATAAGGCGTAATAGGGGCGATGTGAGTGTGCTTACGACTACGATTCCCTAGTCTTACGTCGCGTCGGCGGCAGTCGTGGCGATTCAACATGTTCAATCGGTCGGTTGTGCAGCATGTAAACAGTCGAGCCCTGGGCGGTGCCTGGACGGGTGGTGTTGTTGCTTTCGACATAGTTGACAATTTTATTGTATTGATGGTGTCAGTGTAATTAATTATATGTATCTACATTGTAGATATCTGCCTCAGTTGCCAGGGGAAAGCAGCACACGTTTAATTCAATGTGCCTGGTCTAATGGGTTGCTCTGTCCGTATACACATAACAGATGAACTCGAAGGTTGTGACGTCAGGAAAACTGTGTTTCTGAATGAATATTGAGAAAAAATGTCCGTGGGACCCAACACGTCAATGACTATGTGTGAAACAATTCATTTTTCAACATGTCACATTTTTTTCAATAATTCCTATTCGACTATGCATATAATCGGAAATGTGTTAAGTAGACCACAAAACACTAGTTTCTTGCATGGTGTCGTCGGTGGACTGGGCACAGCCATTGTTGCTTGTTGTTGTCTACGATATTGCTAACACATTTTATTGTTTCGTTTTAGCCCAATTGCTGAGGTTTGTCGTGGTGATAAACCGCATTATCATCGAATTGCATCGACTTACTTTTTTGATGGTGTCTGTAAGTTTGTTCAATTTGTGTGCACTGTTCTCAAACCAGCAATCCAACGCCTATACATACAAATATACCTACCTCTTGGTTAGGCGGTTGATACTGATAGTCGCTGCGATTTGCGAAAACTAATTTGTGCAGGCATGTGGAGTGTAGCTACAAGAAGCGTTATTGTAGAAAAGAATGGCGATGCATACCGACTTGTTACAAGTTACCTACATGACAACTATGTTCACTAGGTGGCGTATGATAGCTGACTTATGAGTATTGCAATTTTTACAACAATAGTGTGGTGCGAGGTCGCGGTGGTCTATTGACCTTCTGGCCGGCTAGCAATGTCTAGTCAGTAGCCATGTTGGCTCGCACCGTTTTACCCCTATTTTACCTATCCTATTTGTACCCCTACTTTTCATGAGGACACATGGAATCAGCTTTACAATTTGATGGACTACTTGCACGTTCCACCATTATTGCCTATGCGTACGTGCGTGCGTGCGTGCGTGCGTGCGTGCGTGCGTGCGTGCGTGCGTGCGTGCGTGCGTGCGTGCGTGCGTGGTCACACCATTATTTTACTTGGCGTGAACGTTTATTGTATGATTGACAATTGTATCCTGAGTGCATTGTTGTACAACGTGTGTGCGTGCGTGGGTGCTTGCGTAGGTAGGTAGGTAGGTACATACACAAACATATATATATATATATATATATATATATATATATATATATATATAAATATATATATATATATATATATATATATACACACACACATATACATATATATATATATATATATATATATATATATATATATATATATATATATATATATATGTGTGTGTGTGTGTGTGTGTGTGTGTGTGTATTTGTGCGTGCGTGTGTGCGTGTGTGTAATTTTTAAGCAATACAGCATTTCATATAGTAAATACACATATATATATATATATATATATATATATATATATATATATATATATATATATATATATATATATACACACACATATATATATATATATATATATATATATATATATATATATATATATATATATATGTGTGTGTGTGTGTGTGTGTGTATTTGTGCGTGCGTGTGTGCGTGTGTGTAATTTTTAAGCAATACAGCATTTCATATAGTAAATGCAAACAGTCAAACAATTTTTTTCAAAGCAACCATTGTTTATTAAGGGTAAACAAACCACAAGAAATGGAACCGTGTAACATTTTGTTTTGAAATTATGGAGATCTCAAACAGTTTGACGGATCAGCAATATTCATGCAACAAGAATTAATTATTCTTTCAGCTATTAAACCGCATACCATCGGCTTGAACGTAAAATTTGCCCAGACATGTATTGACTGAACAGCGCTCTATCTGTGCCCTGGCTTAACTTATTAAACCTCCTGTCGTCGGTTTGATCTAAAATTCGGACATGAGACATATATTGACCTAGTTGAACTCTATGACGACGTAGCAAACTTGAACAATGTGCATGCATAACATTCTATAGATCAATGCATAGATTTATGTTAATATTTATTGTACAAGCCTCGACGGTTGAGTGCGAAGTAAAGTAGACTGCAGAGAGCGTTCCGATTGTTTGAGAATCCTGTAACCTGTGCACTGTGCATGAGAAGCCGACGGGCGCGGATAGGAATTCACGGCTTTATCTGAACCTAGTACACCCAGCAATATGTCCTAGCATTAATTTCCGCCCCTGATTTTCTTTTGCTGGTCTTCCGAGCCATTTCTTTAAACTGGTTGTGCTATTGCGTTGTTTGCCTCTAGCTGTGCAGCCATTTATCCAACAACGATTACTTTTTCGATTTGATTGTATGATAATCAAAGTGTGTCCTATAAATGGCATTATAACTTTGCGACGTGATGATTAGCGTTGCATTTTGCCAACGATTAATCGGGTTTCAGTTCGTGCTAATCTATTCCACATATGGTTTTTCATTAGTCTACGTTCCTCTTTTTGTAACAAAAGCAGTCCAGACAGAGCACATATAATTCACAAATTCACAAAGTTAAGGTTGTTGCTAATGTGTTACTGTGAAGACAATTTCCAGGTTTCCTTAACTGTACAGTAACTGATGCAATCGTGAATTGATATTGACCATCCTTAAGCAGCTCCAGGAAATACGATGAAAATGTCCTCCACCCCCTCAACAAACACACACCATTATATAGATACAGGACAATATTAATATTGTCTTTGAACAGATTCGGCTTACACCAGAGTGAGGTAGCATCCTTCTCCATAACACGGCGGGTAGGGGAATGTATTCGGGATGATGTTCACCTCTGATGTCAATGTCAGCCTGTTGCCCAACGGACCATAGTACACCGCCTGCCAACGTAGGAACAATGACTAATGCTCGTTGTATTGCATAGGACATATATGAATGTAAGTTCAAAGTGCATGTCAAGTTAACGTCGCGTTTGCCGAGAAAGAAAGGAATGGCACAGTGACAATATTATATTGTTTTCAATTATTGTAAGATAGCAGAAGATACGCCAAATGCATTTCTGTGTCGAACCAAGCAGTTGTGTCAGTGACAGTGGGTGTGCAATATGTCATGACAAGTCTTAGCATATATTTGAATTGCTGTCAGTGATAGGCAGGTATATAAATATTGATCAAAATACATTACTGAACAGCATCGTATAATTTACGATTAAAAGTATCACCATATAAACAAAATAACTGATATTTACACAGATTTGAATGCTTTATTTACAGTGTTGCCTTAAATATAATGGTGTGTATAACTGATAATTACAATTAAGTGCGTAACCGATAGTTACAAATATGTTTGTAAATAATACTGTAATACATAATTATAAGTATTACTGACTTATATGACTTTGGGCATTTTATTAATTAAATAAATAATTATATACATTAAACTAATTAAAATCATGGTTGTCATGTCAATTAGAATGTAATTACAATCATGACTGATTTGTACCCTCGGCCCATGTTTTACCTGACAGCGAAGACCTACCTCAATGAAGAAGGCCAGCCAGCCGCTCTTTGGTTTGTAGAACTCAGCAATATATACACAGCGGCCCTACAATAACACACGGCAACACTTTTTAAAGCAATATTCATCTTGGGTTTGGTACGAAGTGTGCATGAGTGTTAGCATGTTGATAGTTATGCGTGCGTGCGTGCGTTCGTGCGTGCGTGTGTGCGTGCGTGCGTGCGTGATTGCGTGACTTCAAATACTTCAAAAACCCACTTATGCTATTTAGAGATAGCCAAAAAGTATGTATAATTGTATAATTTACTTAATTTATGTCAATCAAAACGGAAGGTTAGACCGACTAAGCAAGCAATTTAAAAACTATTAAATTGTTTTTGTGAAAAAGTTGGTAGAGAATTATAATGAAGTAAAGATTTTCTTCTAATCACAACTATTATTGAGATTTACTTACTCAACGTTTTGGCCATTTATTTCCAATAACCCTTGATATCATCATTCAAGTAGTACATATATTGTTGCATTGCGTAATTAGCTAAAAGTCATTAATAGATGTACAATTAATAGTATGCCAAAATATGGTATTAGTGTGTCAGAGACGGATATATTTGAAGTATAAATTTATGTTTACTCCCCCCACAAAGTTGATTTACAAAATACAATACGTATGCAGGTACCTTGATATTGTGACTAAAATTATTGCTAGGCATGTGAAAATTTTACCAAAAAAAAGTTAAAAATGCAAGCATACTATCAAAGAAGTAATACTGAATAATATAAAATCAATCAAGATAGGATAACTAAGTGCAGATGATAATATGCAGACGTGTACAGTTTAATGGTGCGAAGGGTATGTATCTTGGTGTTTGAGGTCGCAGTGGTAAACTCGACAACTCAGTTGTTTTTAACGGCAACGACTTGTTTTTAACGGTAACGAGTTGCAGAGTGTTCAGGATGCTGCACATCTCGGCCACCATATATCCATTGTTAATAAAGATAGCCTAGTCGCCGAAGCCAAGCACGTGATATATTATTTGACATTGGGTGCCGCAACTTGGCTACTGCATGCATATAAACATAATATCCACTAATTGTAGTATTAACTACATAATAATTCCCACGTTTTTAATTCAATCTGTTGACGATCTCAGCAGGAGATGTTACCTGAACTCTGACGGAGCGTCTATTCCAGTGGATATTGCTCTTCTCGCCTTTCAACCCGAAGTTCGCGCGGAAGTCTCGACTGCAACGACACGTTACCTCTAATTATAACTCTATTATATTATGTGTTATTAACTATACTTGTATATGTTGTGTAAAACATGTAAGCTGGTTAATTTTTATTTAGTAAATCGTTGTTACTTCTAATTATGATTGTATTATATTACGTTTTATTAACTATACTTGTACATGTTGTGTAAAACGTGTAGATGGACAGTAAGTAAGCTGATTAATTTTAATTTAGTAAATCGTTGTTATAGCTTTACAGCTGTAGTCGTTATTACGGATGTAGTCGTCATTACAGCAGTAGTCGTTATTACAGCTTCTTAAAAGCACGCTTTACCTGCGATTTGAGGCTGTGTAAGCGAACCACGATATCACGTACAATGGTCTCACACCAGAGCTTTTGAATACAATCTTGCCACCCCTTGCCGTCTAAAAAATTAAGAAAGATGAAAGTTAAGTTACTAATGGGTCTTTTGGGTCTTCCTTTGTTGTTGCCTTTGACATTAGCGGGGTATTCTAGTAAGTACGACCATGGTAAACGTTTTGTTTATGTTGCTCTTTCTGTCAAGTGGGTATCACTTGGTATTTGTCGGACCCAACTAAACTATGTCCAATAACTTGAGGGCACCGGTAAGAACACATGTCATAAAGTATAAATCCAGAGTAGCGCTGTATTGCGCTGTATATACTTCTATAAGAACACGACTTTACCTGTTTAGCTGCAACATTTACCACGTTTGCTCAATACATGTATTTCAGTTATAAACCTATGAATAACACATTGACATCTAGAAACGTTGCACGTTATATTTGGTGCCCTATTACACTTTATTACGCATGCATGAAACAAAATATTTCGCATCTACGATGTGATGATATGTTTGCTCACATACCTCGATCAGCTGCCACGACACCTGTGGAAAACGGCATCCCTGAAAGACAATGGAATTATGCTCACCATGAAACAAAACATGTGTTGGTACCAACCCACATAGCTAGAATTCATACGCCAGTATTACTAGATAAGGGTAGTGTTATTTTCTAAAATTCAGTGTTGGAATAATAGTCATGTTTTCAAAGCAATACAATTTACTACAAATGGTTAGCTGGTTAGCATCAATAATCAATTCACTTTCATTATACGTATCCTCCAAATGTAGGAAAATCCAAAAACCCTTTCATTAGCACAATGCAGTTTGGGAAACAATGTTGGTAAGCTAGGTTTTATTCTCTAGTTTGTAACGTCTTTCGTATTTAGTTCACACGCTCAGACTATTATAGTTGTGTGCCATAATCACTACCACTACTTAAACAGTTACAATGGCTTCCTGTTTCTTATCGGATTAATTTTAAGCTGTCACTCTTACATATCGTGCTCTATCTACACAACAACCACCCTACTTGGCTAGTCTCCCGCATCTTTTAAATATCCCTAGGCAGCTCACATAATCAATTTCACAACGTATTGTGCCTAAAACAAAACTTAACTTGGGCAAACGTGCTTTCTCTGTCGCTGCGCCTATGGTCTGTAATGAACTCCCCATCACTGTGAAAACATTTGAAACTATAGCTATTTTCCGAAAAAAAACCTCAAGACATGTATTCTAAATTGGATTTCCACCGTAAATCGGTTGTCCCTCGTTCTGATTACTTTTGCGCGTGGCTCTTCACGATTATGCTTAATGATTCTGTTTTGATGCGCCTCTGAGCTCAGGTTCCTTAGGATATAGGTGCCAGAATATATAGACGTTAATTAGTTATTTTTATTGTTAATAATGCTGTTATAATACAAGTGAAACTGGTGAATATTTTGGATGATATACTCACAGTGACGATCCTGATTGTGAAATCTTGCATCACCCTCACAAAGTCCCGCATCGGAGTAAACCTATGATCGTGGTTCGGCATCATTCTGCATAATTCCGTCACGTGGTATAGCACTTATTATTATTTTCCAAAGTTATTAGTCATATGAAAGTACAGTTATATTCTCACAATGAAGATGACGCTTTGTTTAGAACATTAGGAGACGGGACAAGTGGTAATTGCCTTGGAAAAAGGTTACGAAGATGTCGGCCAACATGTATATTTAACAAGATTGCAACCCAAGACAAAAGGGCCATATGTCAAATGGACCAGGAAGCCATTATCGAGAGTCAAAACAGTTTTAATCTATATGTAACGAGGCATTCTGAGACGTCAGGCCAACAATGTCAATGAAACGCGACTCACTGGATGTACTTGGGCCCTGGTAGCTCGTTGAAGAAGATATGTGACTCGTCAGGCAGAAAGAACTGGTCGCCTGTGCTGGCAACTACCATGGTCGGTACAGTGTACTTTTTGATAAAACCTGCAACAAACCAACTACCATTCATTATCAATAATATATTGCTGCTAAAGAACTGTATATCTCAATAATTCAATAATTGGGCGCACGTTGTGCTCACTGCTTAATGATAGGCATTCATACATCACATTAAGTGTGAGGTGACGAAAGCTCTACAGGTAAATAACAAACCTTTGGCATATGATACCATACTTGTTTGATCTTTAAGAGCAATATGATATATCGTGAAGAAAAAATAATTGCAATAATAATGAAGTATTCTGCTAACAAGAGCAGTTGCAATAAGATTGGCAACAAAAACAAACAAGCACCGAAGAATACGGCGAAGATCAAGAATGTGATAAGGACACGTTTGAGATTTATACTCTCTAAATTGAAACGGTTGGAATTGTTTTCTTACTATATGGGTCGGTGAGTTCCATGATCAGTCCGTATCTAGGGTGATCCAAGTGGCGAGTAATATTGTCGACGTAATAATCATACGAGACAAAGCTCCAACCGCCGAGAGACCGCTGGTGTCTTTGTAGATACTATCGACAAACCTTCCATGTTGTTAGGTATTACGTCGAAGCTATTTATTTATGCACAACCCATAGGCGGATATAGATCTTGAAGGGGGGGTGTAAATTTTTCCCAAAACGACACCAGGTGGCAGAACTTCTAGTTATCCAAATTTATACAGGATATACACGCACGCACGCACGCACGCACGCACGCACGCACGCCTTCTGAAAAGTGAAATAACGTTATAAGAGGGATCACTGTATATATAATCATAAACTAAGACATTAAAAAAAATTCAATCAATTCTAGTTTGAACTTGTATGAACACCTCGATCCTCACCACCAGGCCAGAGCATCACAACTCATCGTGTCCTGCAAAAAAACCACACACTCTGTGATCAATCTGCGGAGCTTCCCTTGCCAGTGAACTCTTGTTAGAAACTTAGCTCTGTCATTTTCCATCTCTTCGCGATATACACGTTCCGTACATGACCGATTACACCGCTTTTGTAACCACACGTAACTCCGGAGTAACACCAGAAAAACTAAAGAATTCCTCACGGATCTTCTATTTATATTATCTTTCAGGACAAAGCTTAGGCCTAACTGGTCTTAGCTTGATATGCCACAGACCTCGTCAGCACTGACGGAATAAAAACCGTACACATGTGTATACACCATAAACATAAATAGAACACCCGTTAGTAAAACAAGACCGCTGAGCCCTTATCAGTTGACACATGATAAAGTGATGCAGGCATGGACCAGTGACAGTCATGCTGCTGCACGGCAAGAACCCACTGGAGGCCCAGTGTTTATACTGTACAGCACCCAGTCTTCATCATATATCTATAGATATACAGTACTAATAAGAGATTATTACTATATAGCTATATATGCCTAATACCTTATTAATGCACAGTCTATCCATGCACCTTGTATATCAAATATCATAACATATTAATTATAACAGTAGCACCACTAAACATGATCGAAACTGAACTGTCTGAAGTGCTCTATACATGTATTAGCTAATGACTGCAAGTGGTCAAAATCTCATTAAGCCCTGTTGGACATTCTTCTCGATCTAAGGTCCCAAAAATATTCTTTTCCCATCTTCCAACACATTTCCCATGTTAGACAAATATTTGTAACATGCTATGTTCACACTTTAAACAGTACTACCCTATGTGTCGTTGCATGCAGTGGATGCAACTGTTTTTGCCGTGCAATGAAATGCCGGCCAGTGGTCCACATATATACATATATATATATATATATATATATATATATATATATATATATATATATATATATATATATATATATATATATATATATATATATATATATATATACACACACGCATATATATATATATATATATATATATATATATATATATATATATGCGTGTATATATATATATATATATATATATATATATATATATATATATATATATATATATATATACACATACATATATATAACACATTATTGCGATATGTTACAGACTTCGATATGTCACAGACCTCGCGCGTCACATGCACACACACGCACACACACGCACACACACACACGCGCACACACACGCATACACACGCACGTACGCACATACACACACACGCGCGCGCACACGCACACACAAATACAGACAATTACACATTCAATAGACTAAAGAAGAATGTGTCACGTTTGTCACGTGAATACGTATTTTGATTGGCACTATGGGCGGAACAACAAAGACATGTCCGGCAGACATACACACTGACCTACCAACAAAGTCAATGTCCGGCAGACATACACACTGACCTACCAACAAAGTCAGTGTCCGGCAGACATACACGCTGACCTACCAACAAAGTCAATGTCTGGCAGACACACACGCTGACCTACCAACAAAGTCAGTGTCCGGCAGACACACACGCTGACCTACCAACAAAGTCAATGTCCGGCAGACACACACGCTGACCTACCAACAAAGTCAATGTCTGGCTGACACACACACTGACCTACCAACAAAGTCAATGTCCGGCAGACACACACGCTGACCTACCAACAAAGTCAATGTCCGGCAGACACACACACTGACCTACCAACAAAGTCAATGTCCGGCAGACATACACGCTGACCTACCAACAAAGTCAATGTCCGGCAGACATACACGCTGACCTACCAACAAAGTCAATGTCCGGCAGACATACACACTGACCTACCAACAAAGTCAATGTCCGGCAGACACACACACTGACCTACCAACAAAGTCAATGTCCGGCAGACACACACACTGACCTACCAACAAAGTCAATGTCCGGCAGACACACACGCTGACCTACCAACAAAGTCAATGTCCGGCAGACATACACGCTGACCTACCAACAAAGTCAATGTCCGGCAGACATACACGCTGACCTACCAACAAAGTCAATGTCCGGCAGACATACACGCTGACCTACCAACAAAGTCAATGTCCGGCAGACATACACACTGACCTACCAACAAAGTCAATGTCCGGCAGACACACAAACTAACCTACCAACAAAGTCAATGTCCGGCAGACATACACACTGACCTACCAACAAAGTCAATGTCCGGCAGACATACACACTGACCTACCAACAAAGTCAATGTCCGGCAGACATACAAACTGACCTACCAACAAAGTCAATGTCCGGCAGACACACAAACTAACCTACCAACAAAGTCAATGTCCGGCAGACATACACACTGACCTACCAACAAAGTCAGTGTCCGGCAGACACACACGCTGACCTACCAACAAAGTCAATGTCCGGCAGACATACACGCTGACCTACCAACAAAGTCAATGTCCGGCAGACATACACACTGACCTACCAACAAAGTCAATGTCCGGCAGACATACAAACTGACCTACCAACAAAGTCAATGTCCGGCAGACACACAAACTGACCTACCAACAAAGTCAATGTCCGGCAGACACACACACTGACCTACCAACAAAGTCAATGTCCGGCAGACATACAAACTGACCTACCAACAAAGTCAATGTGAGGCATGTTCTAAAAAGCAGAGCCATCAAACCTACCTCTCGGGGCTTCAACCCAGTCATGACTATTGGCATTTGTGCAATGACCCTTTTATCGACGGCTGTCGTTGTCCATGTAGTCCAGCCGCGCTGTTCATGAAGAAGAGATATCAAAGAGATACATTTGTGATATGAATTTGTTAAGACGGCGTATTTGGTGCAGCGAATGAACGATGCTAATATATATTAATATTTAATACGAACGGTTTTCCAGGAAGTACTACATATAGTTACGTCGGTCTTGACTAGGCTATGAATTGAGCAAAATCGCAATTTTATTTGTCAATTCCATAGAATCGTTCTCTATAGTGCTCGCGAAACACTTTTAAATTCACAGAAATGTTGTCTGTAACTGTGACTGTGAGGACATTAGCACATAATTGTTGTTATTATTATTCTTTATGAAATCATATTTAAAAAAAGATAACATTTCGCAAAAAATAAACTGATACAGGATGTTAGCAATGTATCATATCAATTGTGTTCCGTCTATCTCGAAAGATATTGGAGCTGCGCCGTAGGTGACATCTGTGTTTTGCTGTGATTAAAAAGTCCGATCTTTGAGCGGCAGTTTCTGATACAAACGGTTAATGTGCAGATAGTTTGATGTAGAGCCGTGGTAGTCGATGGCCTTTCTCTCCGACCCTCTCACTTCTCCGACCACTGTTCGTTTCTTCTTTCTGTTGCCTTCCTGGTGTGCTTGTCTCCAGTTTTTGCGGTCAGTCGCAGCATATTCCCAGGACTCGATGCTGCTCTGAGCATATTTGATACCAGTTTGCAAGCATCGTGTACTTTGTATATTGCACGTTTTCAACTGCTTCATTGTATTAAAAAAATAATTACGTGTTTCCCTGAGAGGGATTTTATAGTGCGCGTAGAAGTGTTTTGACTATGTGTAACTAACATGCAACATGACTCACCTTTGACCGTCCTGCAACCACAAACATGACTCACCTTTGACCGTCCTGCAACCACAAATATGACCCACCTTTGACCGTCCTGCAACCACAAACATGACTCACCTTTGACCGTCCTGCAACCACAAACATGACTCACCTTTGACCGTCCTGCAACCACAAATATGACCCACCTTTGACCGTCCTGCAACCACAAACATGACTCACCTTTGACCGTCCTGCAACCACAAACCGGGTAATGAAAATACAAGGCTTCACACGACGAGTGAAATGTGTCACGGTGTCCATTGCGCGAACCACGGCCTGAGAAGCGACAGAAACATCGATACTCATTCTATCAGAATCGTGATGGATGGTTATATTTATGTACTGCATTAATGTATGTTTTATTTTACCATCAATTGCTTGCTGCGCCATCAACTAATACGCTGATTGCTTTAATGCCATTGCATTTATGGCTTCAAGTCTTTAATGCATTTAAATGAAATGCATGTTGATGTTCTCAGGCCTACATTTTATTCAAACAACGACAGAACCGAAAACATAAAAAAAACTACTTAAATGTATATAGTTTGCAGAAATAAACACGACAAGAATAACAACTGTAGCTGAATAACGCACCTTTGTCATTGGATAGTAAAGTAGCATCTCAGGTGAAGCACTTTCATTCTCTATAAATATTCGCATCAGATAAGCAATGATGCTGTCTTCCTGTCTGCTTTTCTGAGTTGGATCAGCCTAAGTTTCAATGGGAACAATAGTGAAATTGATCTTAAGGTGCAGTTAAAGTGAAACCAAAGGCATTTTGGGGCCTTTGTATCTATAAGAGTGCTTGAAAACTAACAATGTGCAACTATAATCAAGAATATTCATTCATTGTTCCGATTTGATAGTTTTCTTGGTCGAGTGTTTGTGTTGTGTCGAAGCCTTCGGCTGAGGTACACGCTGGACGATTGTCGGTACCGCTTCAGGCTTTAACGTTCTTCGTCGCCGACGTTTTGAAGGATCTTGACCCATTAGGTGATGAAAACATATCAACTTAAAAACACGACTCTTCAAAATGGGCCGAACAAAGTCTAGCATATCGCGTGGGCTTCCATCTAGCCCGTCCGCAATTGTGAATTCATTGTCCAGAGGATATCGAAAAAACACAACTCTCTAGATGTCGCTGAATCATGTTTGCACCCAAATGCTGCACAGTGTAGCATTGTAAGAGTTTTTGCTGCGTGTAAATACAGTATAAAAGCAAATAACAATGTAACTGCACATCTCAACAACGTTAAAAATACACGCGATATGCACAGCCTACGTCACAGTCGCGTTGGGGGTTAAGGTGCTGCTCGCCGTTGATTGGTCGAAATTGCAAACACTGATGAATATGCCAGTCTCCACGAAAAATTATATCACACCAGTTTTTCGCACTTTTAGAACAGATTCCCAGTAAACCACTTGCGCGATATTCTTGATTATAGTTGCAAATGGTCAGTTTTTAGGCACTCCTGCAGGTGTAAAAGCCCAAAGCAATGCCTTTGCTTTCACTTTAACGAATCATACAGGAAATATAATTTGTTGTAATCATCGATGTTCATGTGATTCTCGTGTTCAGTAAAATGTAGTAGAAAAACCACCTGGTACTTTCTCTTTACATGGAATATTGTGTTCAGTAATGTATTAATACGGTGAGCGTCTCATATCATAAAGGTCTCTATTGACCAGAAACATGTATTTGAAAATCATGTGTGGTAGTTTCAACATAATATATCGAATGTGGTGTTCAATACATTGTGGTGGTACTTTCAATCTGTCGATTCTCATGTTCAGCAGCCATTGTCTATGGAATATTCGACGTACTTTGAAGACGATCGGCTGATTCGGTATTTGCTTAATGTAGCAGACCACGGTTCCCATCAGTACACTCATTCTTTGGAATTCTGCTGACTTCCTGTCGTTACTAACGTTAGGAATACTACAAGGGAAGATTTCGAAAAACTGTGCAATAATTAAGAACTCAATCAAAAGTAAAGCTACGTTTTTAAATCGAGCGGTATCCAGTCCTTGAGTAATTTTACTCGTCCACAACCACTCTGCTTTCCTCACACTATCTGTCCATCATACGTGTGTATGATGGACTTGTTGGTAACACCTTATACCTGTAAATGAACCTAACTGTTTGCATGAGGCGATCTTATAAATACTTCTTGCACTTCGTACACCTGATAGACCGAAAGGCTTCAATAATTGTCTCAACTGTAACCACATTACGGCAACATTTAATTACGTGGTTTAGGTACGGTTCCAGTTACAATTATGTTCGCGGAAGGATTACTCATAACACACGGGTTAATTATATAAACATTGGTTTTTTAAAATCCCGGTAAACGTAGAACATAACCATACCTGTATGGTTCATTCGAACCCTTCCCGATGTAAAGAAACGCCACAGAAGGATCAATGATTCTACGTGGCACCGAGATGACCATGTCGTGCCACCAGACCGGTCTGTCGCTGAAGGTTTCTGCAACACAAAACAAACGGACAAGTACACAGAGGATATGGGGAAATGGAAGGAAAATATAACATGGGGACACCATATACGGAGTACAAATACCGAAGGTATATGATGTCGCATCCATCTGATGGATAGATTCAATAGTGCTATTGAGACTATCACCGGGAACTAGTGGAGGCCTATACGAGATCAGTGCACCGCAGACATGCCGATAGAAACCTTCATGACTGGCCTCTACGTAACCGGGCTGCAACGTGCGTAACTACATGACTGATGTATTGATTATTAATGTCCCGTAAGAAGAATTACACCTTTATGAATGTGTACTTCTATGTTAGAAGCAATTTAGTTTTAGTCGCTTAGTATGTTTGCAGTAACCAGTACTATATGTATATTAGAAAGCAACATATCTACTTATGATCTTACTTACCATCCATCCATTTCTGTGACGTCATGTTCAAGTAGTAGGTGTTGTGGAAGTAACCCCAGGTACGTTTCACTTCGCGGTATGTGTAAGTCGGGTCTGGTCTCTTCACATAATCCTCCAAAGTCAATATGCTCACCTGTACATAACACGTCAACAAAGGGACGTATGAGCCAGGTCGATAACTCAACATTAAGAAGGAGCATGCAGAATACATGTTAAGTGTTTTCCGATGCAATGAATGCTCTGCTTTTCTTCGTTAATTTCGCCCTGATATCCATAGTTTTATGCAGAGTATCGCATTATTAAAAGCTCTTCGTGTTATCTTATCAATATATTAAACAGATTACATGTCATGCATCAGCTAAAAAATGACCGTGTAATTTTTTTTTATTTATTATTTAATGTAACAAACCCCACATAAATATTACTGTTTAGTGTGACAACTTGGTGTGAATTGCACATATAGTTTAGCGCAAATAAGTGAGAATATTCATTCAGTTGCAGCGGTTAAGATAACACCCTGATGTAGATCTATATAATATTTATCACGGCTTATAATAGAGTAAAAACATATAGTGGTTATTGTTGTGTTCTCACATTGATAACCACCAGACACGGGTTCGATTGAAATAGATTATACCGAGGAATTACAGAATACAACTTTTGCTGAAACACGCCTTTATTTTGATCATCGTGCGCATGCTCAAGATGACGCACTATCATTACATACTCATGAGCTACGATCGAGTAGCTTCGATACACTATATCTCCTCCGTTCTAACATAAATATTAACCAAATCTCTGTGCATCAAGTCACAATGTCTGTATCATTTTACTAATATAATATATATTGTGAATGTCTCTACTGTTAATACAGTGTAGACAATAAACTACAACTAGCACTCAGTGACACAAGCTACTGATCAACACAGCAGATACGCGTGCTACCTCGATTAGCCACGCAGCCTCGCATTTTACAAGTTTAAACGATTTGGAGGATTCCTCTGCCTTTTGGGATATCTACGCTCAGGAGAACTTGGATGAGAGATAGGGGACACTGGAACCTGACTGCCACCCCCTAACCCCAGACTGTATATCCCTGCTTACCTCTGTTGTTTCATTAGACACCGTGATTCCCTTGGAAATACCCGGCTGGTCTAACTGTGTATTCGCTGCATCCGACACCTCGTCACCGGACCGTGCTTGAGCATTCTCAGTCCTTGTTGGTCTACGCCCTAGTTTGGGAATGACGGGTAATATTACATTGTCTGTTGAACGTGCATTTACCCTGATCATGTGATCGACGTTCACGTAGCGACGAGCTCCCGCCACATCTACGACATATGTACTAGGTCCGCACACCTTAGTGACAATGCCCCATAACCATTTCTCCTTGCCGCCTCTGAAGCTTTTAACTCCCACCCGATCTCCACAACGAAAGATACGACCATCTCAGGAAGCTGTTTTGTTACGCTGTTGTCGTTGCTTTTCCTTTTTGTTTTCTATGGTTTGATCCAACCCTGGTTTCAGAAGGGAAAACCTTGTCCTCAGTTGACGTTTAAAAGCAGTTCAGCGGGACTTCTACCAGTAGTGGAATGAGTGAGGAGTACTGCGGTAGAGTGGCAGAAAGTGTGACAACCTATTCAGAGAACCATATACCCCCTCAAACACCTGTTTTTCCAGACTTTGTTTCAGTATCTGCACTGAACGCTCAGCTGCTCCATTCGAGCTAGGGTAGTATGCAGGAACAAGCGTATGTTTGGTACCGTTAGTGCTCACAAACTGCCTGAATTCATCTGATGTGAACTGTGGTCCGTTGTCCAACACTAGTTGTTCCGGAACCCCGTAAGTAACGAAGCGTAATCTCAGACATTCAATTGTCTTTGTAGAAGTAGTGGACGTCATTGGAAATACTTCTATCCACTTTGAATGCGAATCAATGAGCACGAGATACATTTGTTTAACTTTCTCAGCAAAATCGACTGCCAGACACGTGTGGGCCACACCCAAGGATGCAATGGTGCCTCGGGCGGCATATTGTGCATCGACTGACATGTCGTGCAGTCTCTTATAGTTTCCTCGATGTCGGCATCTAGCCCTGGCCACCACAAGTAGCATCTCGCCAACCTTTTCATCCGGCCAATACCCTGACGTTCGTCGTGAAGTTCATTCAGCATACGTTCTCGAAAGCGTGGTGGAATTACAACACGCATACCCCACAACAGACAACCCTGATCTGCAGACAATTCATTTCTGCGCCTGTAGTAAGGTAGGTACTTGTCTGTAGCCGTGTTTGGCCATCCATTCTGTGTGTATTCGACTATCTTAGAAAGATAGGATCATTCCTTGTTGCCTCGCTGATATCTTTGGCCATCACAGGCAATTCGTCTGCAAAAGATATCAGGTGTATCGGAAAGTCGTGTACCGCATTACCCGGTTTAGACGATGCATCTGGCAGTCTCGACAAAGCATCAGCATTAGCATGATCAATAGACTTGTGATATCCTATGCTGTAGTCATACGCTGACAGGATGAGACTCCATCGTTGCATTCTGGCAGCAGCATGTGTTGGAATTCCTGTGTTTGCTCCGAATAACGTCACCAGAAATATGTGGTCTATTATCAAAGTGAAAGATTTTCCATATGTGAAACTTCTTCACGCCGAAGATCAAGGACAGTGCTTCCTTTTCGATTTGTGCCCCTTTCCGTCTTAGTCAAAGTGCGAGAAGCCGTGGCTATAGGACGTTCACTGCCATCATCCATGACATGTGACATGACAGCCCCTATGCCTTAAGGAGAAGCGTCACAAGCTAGTCGTATCTGCTTCCCAACATCGTAATGCGTCAAACAACTGTCCTCTGAAATGCCATTCTTGCATGCTTTATAAGCAGATTCACACTCTTTCGTCCATTTCCATTAAACATATTTTCTTAACAAAGCATTCAGTTGGCTCAGAAGGGTAGACAGATTTCTGAAAAATATCCCATAATTGTTCACAATTACCAAGAATTATTGCAACTCTGCCACATTAGTTGGTACAGGTGCATGCAACAGTGCCTCTGCTTTGCTCTGTGTAGGATTAACCCCTTCACGATCGATAGTGTGCCCAAGGTAGTCAATGCTACTCTGCAAAAAACAACATTTGTTGATGCGTGCACGAACATTGTGCTCCTGCAGTCACTGAAAGACCTGTCTGAGGATCTCATAATGCTCAGCTTCCGTCTTGGAACAAATCATGTCATCGATGTAACACATCACACCATCAATCCCCTTGAGCATTTCATCCATAACTCTCTGGACAATCTGCGGAGCTGTTTTAATGCCAAATGGCAATCGCTCACCTATGATGGTGCTGACAGTGAGTAAAGCTTTGGATCTTTCACTCAACTTGAGTTGTTGGAAGGCAACTGTCAAATCATTCTTTGATAAATATTTCGCACCGTTCAATTTTGCAAACAAGTCTTGTGCGGATGGGAGAAGATACTGATCCCCGTCCAAGGCCTGATTTACGGTGACTTTATAATCGCCACACAATCTGAAATCACCTGACTGTTTCACAACTAGTCAACAGTAACCTGTTGGCCAGCCCATTCACTTAACTTCACGGGTGTAAATAAACCCTTTTCAATTACTGCCTCTAACTCTGCCTTGATTCTGTTCCGAATCGCAAACGGAACCTGATACGAATTCTTAAAGATAGACTGGACATCATCTGATATGTGCACATCTGGCTCAAAACCACGAACAACCTGTCGAGTGCAGCATTGTTTTGCACAGCCACAGCGAAAATCTGTCCCTAGTCTAGCTTGATTTTGGAAAGCCAGTTTCTGCCCAGCAAAGCTGGTTTATCGCCACTTACTACGATGAGTGACAATGTTATACTTTAATCAGAATACACAACAGGCACTTGAATATCACCCAATATGCTAAAGGTCCCCCCACTGTACGACTTGCGAGACAAACCGGTTGAAATTAACGGGAATTCGAAAAGCTGGGAGCGATACGTATGTTCGCCTACAACTGATATTGAGGCTGCTGTGTCTATTTCGAAAAACACGCTTACCATCGATGCTGACAGCCACCGTGAACTGAGAAGTCCCATCACTCGCATCAGAAGTAGCACTTGTCGCGCGTGGGTTCAGGATACAGTTACAATTTCCCATTGGTGGCAATGGTAACGTTTTGCATAATTATAAGAAAACATGACCATACCATTTTTTATAAGTTTTTACAAACCGCTGTTATCATCCCACTGACATGCTGGTCGAGTTTTGTCAAAATTAGACATTTATAACGCTTGTAATATGCCTGTATGTGCGATACCCCTCAATGTTTACCAATATTGGCATGAATTACGACACACAAGTGTCTAGTGGCCAAACAAATATCCTTCCGCCTATTAAAATCATCTAAAAATCCATCATTTCACTCTCAGCAGCTTCCACCAGCAAACCGGATAATGTCCCTGCACAAATGCACTTATGTCAGAACGCATGAATATCCAAACTTACTGTGCCCTACATTCGTGTGTAACACACCAGGAAGTCTAACTGAGGCATGACCCGAAATAGGGAAGCTATTTTCCGAGAAAGTGACCCATGTTACATCAAGTTGCAGCACAATATATATGTACACATATTATAGAACACTCCTGTTTGTCACGTTATTATTATTTGTTTGACAGCCAAATCAAAACAATGCCATGCAAATGATATTAGCTGAAAATCAGTCACATAATTTAATTATAGGTCCACTTTGACACTTGATAAATCGTACATCAGGTACACTAGATTTCCAGAGCATTACGAGCCACTGTAGCCTGCTTACTGTCTCTTTAGATATACCAATGAATTTATTTTCAAATTAATATTTATATAATTGCTTGATTTTTAACAAAACGTGGCGTAATTTTGTAAGAAAAGTGACAATTTGTCACATATAACAGGATTTTGAGTGATTTCCAATGTGTCATAATTGCTCAATTTTACTGTTTATATAACTGTTGTCATGCTTTTAGTTGATAAGATACAAGGCGTACTGCTTGATTTGGATACGCCACCATAAAGGGGTATCACATTACCAGACACCTGTTGCGGCCAGATTTGAAAATGCTGATATATGCATTGCTTCCAGTGGCAATGACACAACCAACATACAACTATTCTGTCCAAATTTGTTACACAGTGTGGCCAATGTACTGGGCCACATACAAATATCACCAATGGCTGTTCTAGTGCAAAATAGCTACATACTCCCCCACAAACTGGTGCCATACCCCCTAATGTTGACCAAATTTCCATTTTGGCATCCGCTCTGTACCAGGCTATTCGTGAATGTTACTGCTGTCTACTTTTCCCAAGCAAACTGTTCACTTTTTCCTAGCAACCTGTGTCTATGGGAATGGTTATATCTTATGTAAACCACTTCAGGGTTATGGTTAGCTAGGGATGGGGTTAGCTAGAGATGGGGTTAGCTAGAGATGGGATTAGCTACAGATGGGGTTTGCTACGGTTAGGGTTGCATACCTTCGTTTTCTTGTGCCCAAGCACTTACAGAGAAAGCATGATGGTGATTAGTCATTTGTGAAACGTAACGATTATTTTCTATATAAAAAGTGGTTATTTTAAGCTTTTAGCTCACCACAAACTCTTTCGTGCAATTTTAACACATGGAAAATGAAAAAAACTGTTTCTATTAACAATCAAATTTCTTATTAAACATTAAATATCGTAAATTATCAACTGATACACATCAAACGTTATAACACAACATTAAAATGTACATTTATTTGACATTTTTATATATAATAGGCCAGCTATAGGGCACATCCTAAAGGAGACGGTTAAAAAGTTTAAATAATAGCGGCGCTTAATAAGTAATGATCTTGTTGACTAGATTAAATTAATAAATTATATATAATAATATAATATTAACTAGCATGACACCGACAATTTTCTATGTCAAACACACACAACATGGGGCAGGTTAGCAGCCGTTTTTATTTTTTATTTTTATTTTTTAATATGACTACGCATTATATTATCAGAATTGTAAATTATCAAAATTCTAAGAAATGTGGTATAACAAACTAATTATTTCATCCAAATTACCTGCAATATCCACAATTAGGCTACCAACAACGACCAAAACATAAGCATATAAACAAATTATAACCATACTGTGACCGCGACATCCGTTTAATTAGGTTCAGGATACAGTTACATTTCCCATTGGTGGCCATGTTAACGTTTTGCATAAGAAAACGTGACCATAAAAAAATGATACAAGTTTTTACCAGCCGCTATTATTATCCCACTGACATGCTGTTCGAGTTTCGTCAAAATTAGACATTTCTAACTCTTGTAATATGCCTGTATGTGCGACACCCCTCAATGTTGACCAATATTGGCATGAAGAATTACGACTCACACGTGTCTAGTGGCCAAAAAAATCACAAATATCCTTCCGCCTATTAAAATCATCTAAAAATCTATCATTTCACTCTCAACAGCTTCCACCAGCAAACCGGGTAATGTCCGTGCACAAATGCACTTATGTCAGAACGTATGAATTTTTTAAAACGTCCTATATCCAAACCTACTATGGCCTACATTAACACACCAGGAAGTATAACCGAGGCATGACCCCTCGTACGCGGTCGGTCTTGTCAGCGGCGGCGCTGGGTGGAGTAACGTCCACGTGATTTATGGCGTATGCCTGCCTGTAGTCCGCGGTCTGTTCCTGAACGCTATGCACCGAAGACTTGGTCGATTTCTTCGTTAGATTTGCAGCTCTCCACTTGGCAACTGCATCGCACCACTTTTGTATGTGTCCGATACTTTTGTATTTGTGACACGACTTTGTCTTGAACCGACAATTGTCCGGATTATGTGTATCGCTTCCACAGCGCCAACACATTTTGTCGTTGCGCGACTTCTCGCCCAGTTTCGTAGGGCGTATTCTTTTTGTCTCTCCGATATGTCCGCGGAGTGAAATGTGCTATGCTTTTTGACGCGGAGAGGTCACGTGATCTCTCCGTGTTAAATAGAACAGACCGGAAGAGCTGTCCGGATCGCTCCGACCTCGCCACGTGCGGGGCATGTCGCGAGCGGAGAGTTTTCGGTCACGTGACTGGAAACATGGCTTAGCACAAAGATTGATAAGTGGCATTTGTACAAAATATGAAATTAAACGTGTAGTTTTCTGTTTGCTTTGTACACGTGACAACGCAATGATGTATATCGTCGCTGAAGAAAAAATCGCTAACAATTGACATGGCTACTTATTCTGCGTCCATATTGTTTATGGGCGATAACGAGGCGGTTGCGACCCTCTCCCAAGTCTATTCTTTTTGTTCCTCTCAATGTTCGCGCATGATGTCGCAGCTGACGATTCCGCGATAGCAATTTTCACAGCAGCGTGAAATGCCAGAGTGCTTTCTTGCATTAGCCTACTTTGTACGTTGGGCATATTTAACCCCACCACAAATTGCATGCACAGCGCTTGGTCCATGAATGCTTCAAACTTGCATGTGGCACTTAGTCGTTTTAAATCCACCTCAAAGTCAGCAATTTTTTCGTCTCTCTTGCGCGATCTCTTACCGAAAATGTACCGTTTATAATCATCAACGGCTGTTTTAAGCAACTTGATGACGTCCTTGAACTCGACATCCCTTACATCTCTTGGTAAGCACACATTCTTCAGCGTTTCGACGGCAATCGCATTTGCCTAGAAAAACTGTTCCTTCCGTTCCACATAATTGTCGAACGATCCCTTCTCGACGTTGTATTCATCAACTGTCCCCAACATCCTCGTCGCCAGTTTGTTGTGTTCTCACTTTGGTAACCATGAGCCACGGGTTCGATTGAAATAGATTATACCGAGGAATTACAGAATACAACCTTTATTTTGTTCATCGCGCGCATGCTCAAGATGACGCATTATCATTATATAGTCATGAGCTACTATCAAGTAGCCTCGATACACTACAGTTATCATATATTGTGTAACGAAATTCCCTTGCTGCGTTTGTCTCCCCACACCGTTTAAAACTCGATCCTCAACTGATGTAGCCAATCGCAAATACAGTTCGCTGGTGTCAAGATATGTAGTGTCTGAATAGCTTATGTAACATCCGCAGTCGATTTAATAAAAAATGCCTATTTTTCTCTCCAAAATCATCGAAAGAATTTGGAGAGAAAGGCTCAACATACCGTGGCACTGCAGAGTCGAAGGCTCTCGCTGCAGCACAGAAGGACCAATAGTCTCCACATCGTCGCCTTTCCTTGCACATCCACTATCTTCGTCGAAGTTGGCAACACGCACTGTTCATGCGAAAGGCGTGTGCTAGTATGATAGCTAAATGAATACGGAAGACTGAATGATATTACTATGCGTTTGTTATAAATAATGATGGGATAAATCTTCCGTATTTAGTTGCCATTGTCATGTGATTAATTTCAAGTCAGGTGTGATATGCATTACTATCGAGGTATCATATGAATGTTTATGAAAAACGCATTCAGTCTTCCTTTGTCATATGATAAATTTCAAGTCAGGTTTGATATGCATTACTATCGAGCTATCATATGAATGCTAACATAACGCTTATACAATAAATGTAATACGAAAAGAATCAACCGACACATTAAGGGAATCTGCTTCGGGAACGCAAAGGGATCGCCTGTCTTTTTTACGTTGCACGAAGTTTTCTATCATCGCTTCGCTGTCTGCGATCTCGGAGGGTGTCTCATGGGTTATCGGGTCAGAATGTACGTCTAATTCCCCTCAGGTGTTGTCATGCACCACCTCAACATTTCCGATGATCATACCGCAGATAATATTGTCAATACATAGGACACCAGTCTCACCTGAAAACACAGAGGAATCGATACTGCACCGAGCTACTGGTACCGATATAGCAGAATGATTAATTATGACTAGAATCTTCTTCTTACCAGTTAACTGATCGGGACGGATCAAGACCCGTCTAACTACAACGCTGCTGCATCCAGTATCCCTAAGTACATTTACTGGACCACTGAAAACCTACATCCATACTTCATAAGTGCTTCGTTGCTACATTGGTGATCAGGTTTCTCAACTACAATGCAAGAGTTGCCAGCTACACGTTTTGAGCCCCACGGCTTTCCAGGGGAGACTTGGCGTGGTTTCCCAGTGGGACAGTTCACATCCTTGTGGCCTGTCTGGGAGCACAAGAAACATCTCATGGGTTCACGGGGGACGGTAAATTAGGCTTCCTAATCCGAGAGTCCCTACCAGGGTGATGGGAAGACTTCCCCGTGGATCTCAAATAGTGGCTAGGACATAATTTATCTTGCATATCATTCCTCTTAACGGTCTCCTTTATACTTACGACCGAACGGGACGCGGCATAAACGTCTGCCAATTCTTTAATGGCCTCCATGTTCGAGGGAGAACGCTCCATAACAAACACGGCTAGTTCAGGAGGATAGGAATGCAAAAATTGCTCGCGCAGAAACAACTCCTTTAACACTTCAAAGGTTTTCCCAATACCGGCTGACGTTATCCGTTGACTCAAACAATGATCTAGTCTACTGATATATTGGGACGCAGTTTCATCTACCCCCTGTTTAGATCTTTAAACCTTTCCCCTATAGTCATCTGTTGTTAAGAGAAAATTAGCCAAGAGGGCTTGCCTAAGTTTGGAATAATCCTTCATATCTCCAATGGGGAGGCGGGAGTATGCTTCTAATGCTCGACCCGTTAAAAGACTGCTTAATACTAAAGCCTTTTTCCCATTCTGCATTTTCTGCATATCGTTTAAAATGGGTTAGATAAGCATCGATACCGTCTTCTGCTTCGCGGAACTCGGGAAGTTTGGGCACCTTAATTCCCATTTTTTAATTATCCCGACTACGGGTCGATCTAACCCCTCAGCTTTAGCCTTATTGGCCTCCAAATGCAATGTTGCCATCTCCTTCTCGTGCAACATCTCCTCCCATCTTATATTCTGTTCCATCTCTTCCTTAGCGCGCTGGCACTCAAACGCTCTCTCATCACGCTGTATGGCGGCTTCTTCCTTAGCGTGCTGAATAGCAGCTTCTTCATTAGCGCGCTGTTGCTATATATATATATATATATATATATATATATATATATATATATATATATATATATATATATATATATATATATATATATATATATATATATATATATATGATATTACTAAGATGACAGTTTAACACCTCATTCTCCAACATACACTGCGTTTATCAAGCGGTATCTTATACAAACACCTCATTCTCCAACACACACTGCGTTTATCAAACAGTTTCTTACAAACACCTCATTCTCGTATCACTATGAAACTTACGTTATGTGGAGTTTTGATGATAATTCTCCGTTCGTGTAATTATGTTTTGGGATCAGAAAAATGCAGTTTGTTGACAGTACGTGTACTGGTACATTCGGAAGGATTATCTTCCAGTGTCGTCATCCAGTGGATGATGGACGCTAACGTTATCCGATCTGTTTGTGCGGTTTGAATGTTTCCGGCCATCACACTTGATATTTGCCCATGATGTATTGCGACACATTGAAAAAGGATACGTTTTATATAACAATGTACGTTTTTTTATATAAGGCGGTATCCAGTGCCCAAAGCGCTCTACATCTCATTCAGCCCCTGGCATACCTGTTCATTTCAACGCCATCTTGACTTCTGTGGGAAGCATTCAGCCACGCTGCAATTACTGCGCGAAGACGATTGGCTTACATATTCACCACCGTATGCAGCCAGGTACTCATGTACAGCTGAGTGGACTGTGGCAACGTGGGGCGAATGAAATAGCCAAAGTTTCGAAACGGCAGCAAGATGATTCGAACCAGGGTTCATTCGGTTGCGGACGTTCTACCCGCTACGCTGCTGAACCACATATGATGAATATACATGTTGTACATGTTGTACATGTTGTACATGTTGTACATACTCTAACTTACTTCGCGTCAAGTAATCTCAACCGCACCACACAACCGAACCGCACTTGGCACACACACTGCGTTCATATCAAATTACTTTTACGGCGTTTATCGAAAGGTTTCTTATACAAACACATCATTCTCCAACACACACTGCGTTTATCGAATGTTTTCATATACAAACATCAATCTCCAACACACACACTGCGTTTATCAAACGGTTTCTTATACAAGCACGTCATTCTCCAATACACACTGCGTTTATCAAACAGTTTCTTGTACAAACACCTCATTCTCCAACACACACTGCGTTTATCAAACAGGTTCTTAAATAAACACCTCAAACTCCAACATACACTGCGTTTATCAAGCGGTATCTTATACAAACACCTCATTCTCCAACACACACACACACACACACACACACACACACACACACACACACACACACACACACACACACACACACACACACACACACACACACACACACACACACACACACACACACACACACACACACACACACACACACACACACACACACACACACACACACACACACAATGCGTTAATCAAATGGTTTCTTATGCAAACCCCCATCTTTCAGAAAAAAACATCACCTAAGCAGGGTTTAAAACGAGGAACGTTGCTAACTGCCTAAAACATATATAGTATATATAGTATATATATAGTATATATAGTATGCCACTAATGCATGAATACGTGAATTGTGTTTCGGTGTTGGATTATAATACTTTTTAAACGTGACCAATACCCCATGGACACCAATATTGATTTATTTAACTGTTTTATAGATTATTTCGTTTTACGTGTATGTACGTTCCACATCAGTCAGGCTATTTTATACTCGGATGAGTTAGAATTAGGATTGGGGATAGGTTCAATGCCTTTGTGTGGTGATCAATGAATTCGTAGTAGTTTACACATGCTGTTAGTTTGATCTGCACATTTCAGCACCAACGCCACTGAACAATCCAACACAGCATTTTGTTTGTATTACTATAAATTATATGTCACACACAGCACGAATTTATTAATTATTTCGAATGCATTAAATTTGTATACGTTCATAAAATATTTCAACTAGCGTGAAAGTCAATTTTATTGTCTACCTAATTAAAAAATGGTAGGTGATTCCAGGTTCACATTTCATTTTGGAAATCATTAGAGAGTGATGGGGTGACGACCATCAGTGTCTATTTATAACACAAGATTGTTTCCTTACTCAATATGTCTTGGAACCAACCAGAGGTGGGACTGTGTTATATTTAATATTGTCTTCTCAAAATGAATTAGTTTACGATGTTAAATTACACGAACCTTTGGGTTCAAGTGACCATAACCAGATCCATTTAATATATAAAAGTAACAACACAAAATACATATAAAACAATGGAGGAGGAACTTCAACAAAGGCAAATATAAAGAGATGGGAACATATCTAGCGAATATAGATTGGAATAACTTGGTGAAGAACAAGACAGCAACAGAATGCTGGACCTGTTTAAAATATGAAATTGAGGGCATTACTGGGAGATTTGTTCCCTTAAGAAAACAGGAGGAAAGGTCAAGAAGAAACACCTGTTAAGAGAAGCTATTAAACAACTGCTCACAAACAGATGTCGTGCGGATATATAAACACACTGGAAATGTAGAAGACTACACAAATTACAAAGAGGTACTCAACCTAGCTACAAATCGTAACGAACCTTTGAAAAAAATTGGCAGGTAATACAAAAAATAACAGCAAGTGTTTCTTTGCTTAGGTAAGAAGTAAACAGAAAGTTCGATAAAATGTCGGATAACTGGAAAACAACAATGGAAACATAATTTCAAACATGTTTCAAATGGCATAGATAGTAAATCACATGTAGTTGATGGAATACCACCAAAACTGCTTAAGGAAATTGTAGAGCAAATTAGTATGTCACATACAAAAGTGTCTAATAATTTGTCACCAGAAGAGAGCATAGTTCTTCCAGAATGGAAAGAAGCAAACATTACGTTATATTTGAGAAGGAGTCAGAAAATTACAGACCAGTGAGTTACAAATTACAGACCAGTGAGTTACAAATGCTAATTAGATACCACATGGGGGATTTTTTTTGTAAAACATAAATTAATAAATACATTTCAAAATGGGTTCCTGAAAGCAAAGTCATGCCAAAGATGATGAAAATGCAAATGATGTAATCAACTGGATAGAAAGTTAGCTTACAGCCAGAAAACAAAGAGTAACAGTAGATGGTGAGATTTCAAAATGGAAACTGGGGTACCATTCATGTGTGTGTATATATATATATATATATATATATATATATATATATATATATATATATATATATATATATATATATATATATATATATATATATATATATATATATATATGCAAATGTTATTCAAATTTGTAAAGGCAATATAAAGGCATGCACACAGGACATGAAAACATGGTTGATGAAAAGAAAATGGAGGAAGCTATGCTAGGTAGAATCACAAAAGAAAAGGACTTTTGAGTAACATTTAGTGCTGACATGAAAGTTTCAGAGCAATGTGAGATTGCTGCTTCAAAAGTTAATCACATTCTATGGCTAATTAGGAAAACCATCACATATAAGGATAGACAGGTAATTGTACCCGTGTACAAAGCGATACTTAGGCTGCATTTTGAAAATGTGTATACAAGCATGGAGGTCACATCATAAGAAAGACACATATAAGCTAGAAAGAATACAACGAAGAACAACTGAAATGATTCAAGAATTGAGAGACCACAGCTATGAAAGCCACTTAATAGAATGTGGTTCGACAACACTAGAGACAAGGAGACTAAGAGGAGACGAAATAAAAGTGTTTAAAATATTGAACGGTTATGAGTATATTGAAACGAATATGTTCTCCAAACTTAAAGACAGAAGTAGAACCAGAAGACACAAAGCAGCATTAACTAAAGAAAAGTATAGGTTGGACATAAAAAAGTACTCATTCCACAATGGGTGATACATTAATGGAACCCACTGTCAAATGGTTGTGTTCATGCTAGTAATACTTGTGAGTATGTTTAAAAATAACATTTACAGATATTTGAAAAGTTTTGGATGGCAATCTTGTTAAATATTGTTAAATCTTGACACACGGTAGCGCCACTTCACGGCGCGTGTATAACCGAGTCTAGGATTCGTCATTTTGAATCAACATTCTCCATGCCCGAGCGATGGCGCCACCCGTCAGTGATGGTTTCAAACTCAGCATACTGCCACGACTTGATACTCAGTTCAAAATTGACTGTGAAGAGTGGTATGCTGACTGGGAAACGCAATTGTTGTTTATGACTTGCGTCATTGCAACTGTGTAGTTGTATACATAACATAAGTTAAAAAAACGAACGCTATTTCGTTCCTATACACATTTTCAACGCAAACACTATCCACATGTGTATGCAACTGAAATTGAGAGATTTATCTGCACATAAAATATATGCTTATTTTAAATTTGTTTGCACTATAATAGAATGTTATTCTCAAACCAGCACTCCATCGAGTATACATACAAATATACCTAACTTGATGCCGGCAGGTGGAGCCACACGTCCGTGCAATCATTACCGTGCAACAGCCTAACATGCTGAAATGTCTTTTTGCTAAATAATGACATTATTTACTTGATGGGTACTTGAACATTTACTAAAACAGCGAAATAATATCAGTAGGCTTAGCTACAACAACTGTTATTGTAGAAAAGAATGTATACCGACAAGTTACCTACATGACAATTATGTATATTATGTGGCCTATGATAATTGACTTATGAGTATTGCAATTTTCAACAATGATATTACATTTTGCAGCTATTAAACAAGATTACATTATTACTGGAGTGTGGCACGAGGTCGCTGTGGTACGTTGACCTTCTGACCGGCTCGCAATAGCTAGAAGTCAGTAGCCATGTTGGCTCGCATCGTTTTACTCCTAATTTTCATGACGACAGAGAAGGAATCAGCTTTGCAATCTGATGGACGTTCCATCATTAATGTGTGTGTGTGTGCGTACGTGCGTGCGTGCGTGCGTGCGTGCGTGCGTGCGTGCGCGCGCGCGTGTTTTCTGGACGAGACGGTTTGTTGTATGATTGATAATTGTTTATAGGGTGCATTGTTGTACAACATTTAGTTCATCAAGCTAAACTGAAAGGTATTTGTGAACTAGGACTCAAGATATAACTATAATCACAGCAACATATTTAGTACAACTTGTGATACATCTATTGAGCCTAGAAAGAGATGGCACAGAACATTGTGACAGGAACGTTCACGACAAATTCAAATGTTGGCATACTATTTATACAGTGCCTGTATGTACGTAATACTATGTATGTATATATGTATGTATGTATGTATGTATGTATGTATGTATGTATGTATGTATGTATGTATGTATGTAATTATATGTATGTAATTATATGTATGTAATTATATGTATGTATGTGTGTACGTACGTACGTACGTACGTACATACGCGCGCGCACGCATACACTCACGCATACACGCATGCATGTATATATGTATGCATGTATATGTGCATATACATATGTGTGTGTGTGTGTGTGTGTGTGTGTGTGTGTGTGTGTGTGTGTGTGTGTGTGTGTGTGTGTGTGTGTGTGTGTGTGTGTGTGTGTGTGTGTGTGTGTGTGTGTGTGTGTGTGTGTGTGTGTGTGTGTGTGTGTGTTTGGTTTTACTCAAACAACACACATTTTTTTCATATTGTAAATACAAATAGTCATACAATAATTTTCTAAGCAACCATTGTTTACTACGAGTAAAACAACTACAAAGAACTTACACATTAAGCATATGTATCTAGAACAAATTATATTTGATTTCCTTCGGCCTATATACCTCTAAATACAAAGTTATTAAGACATTTACACGTGTGTATGGGGAAGGAGTTTGCGTTATGTGTTGTTGAACAACGCATCCAGGTGACATTTTAAAAGACAAATTACGACTTTTGGCTGCCATCCCTAACGACACCTTAAAACCACAAGAAAGGGAATCGTCGCATACTTTTTGTAGGATTATGGAGCTCTCAAACAGTTTGAAAGGTCAGCAACTGTTAACGCAACAAGCACGGGCTAGCCTTTGACTATTTAAACGTCATACCATCGGATTGAACGTAAAATTCGCCCGGACATGACATGTATTAACAGAATTGCAATCTACATGTGCCGTAGCATGCGTGTGCTAAGATTCACCCGGATATGACACGTACATTGACCGAGTTGCATGTTATCACTGGTAACAACCTCGTGACATCAACAAACAGTGCACTATTCCCTTACTATATGTCCCAACATTAACTTCCGTCTCTGGTTTTCCTTTGCTCGTCTTCCGAGCAATTCAATTAACCTGCTTGTGCCATTATGTCATTTGCCTCTAGCTGTGTAGCCATTTCTCCACACAAACACGCATTTACGCACGCACGCACGCACGCATACACACAGCCCGTGAATGTTGTGATTGATATATAGTTCAATTAACCTATAACAATTAAATGTTACTTTATCATCCCTACTATGCAGCTCCAGGAATGCGATGGAAGTATCCTCCGCGCACCTCTACAAGCCTACAATATTATATATATATATATATATATATATATATATATATATATATATATATATATATATATATATATATATATATATATATATATATATATATATATATATATATGGGTAGATACAAGACCATATTAATATTGTCTTTGGACGAGTTCGGCTTACACCAGAGTGAGGTAGCATCCTTCTCCGTAACACGGCGGGTAGGGGAATGTATTCGGGATGATGTTCACCTCTGATGTCAACGTCAGCCAGTTGCCCAACGGACCATAGTACACCGCCTGCCAACGTGGGAACAACGACTAACGCACGTTGTTTTGCATAGGACATATAAATATTATTGCTGAGTGCATACATAGTCGTAGTGCTTGCTTTCCAAGTTAAAGTCGCCGGATGAACCGCCATGTTTGCCGAGAAAGAAACTAATGTCACAGATTATGTTGTTTTCAATTATTGTAAGTTAACAAAAGTAAATCCACATGTATTTTTGTGTCGAACCAAGCAGCTATTTCAGGGAGCATACCCACGTCTTAGCATATAGTTGAATTGTTGCTATAGGCATAAACATAAAATATATTAGTGAACACTATCGTATAGTTAATTTACAGTGTTGCCTTTATTGTAATGATATGTGCATCTGATAATTACAATTACGTGCGTAACCGATAATTACAAATATCATATCAATATCATAAAAAAAATCAGGTATTACTGACTTATATGGCTTTTCTGGCTTTTTAGTAAATAAATAATTATATACATAACGTTAATTACAATTAAGGTTGTCATGATAATTAGAATGTCGGATTTGTACCCGCGGCCTATCTAATACATGACAGCGACGACCTACCTCAATAAGGAAGGCAAGCCAGCCTCTCTTTGGTTTGTAGAACTCAGAAACATATACACCACAACCCTACAATAAAACATGTTATAACTTTTAAAAGCAATGTTTCCACATTCCTCTTGGGTTTTGATACGAAGTGCGCATGAGTGCTAGCATGTTGAGAGTTACGTGTGTGCGTGCGTGTGTGTTGGTGCGTGCGTGCGTGCGTGCGTGCGTGATTTAATTTGCATATCAAATCAAATTGACATCCAAGCCCTGAATCGAAGTAACTATTTACATATGTACATATACTCGAGTTGTGCGTTGATTTTAATATGTTACCATAAATGCAGTAGCTTCTTTTTAGTGCTGGTGTAGCACATGGTTCCCGTTGTACGGAATGTAAGTACCACATGAATTATTATAGGTGTAATAAATACGTCCTAGTCACTCGGTAACACGGTTTCGGTCGACTTGGAAGAAAAACAATGTCGGCCATTGGTAAACTGTGATAATAAATGGAACTGTACCTTATTGAACTGTACCTTAAATATTGAACTATATTTAAGACTGTCGCTTGTTTAAAATCCAACGTTTTAAAGTGTATCCTTATAACGACTTCAAAAACCCACTATTTGGAAAAATAGCCTAAATTTAATGTATGATTGTGTTATTTTCTAAAAAGGAAGGTTAGACCGAATATCAAAAAGGTATGTTAAACCGACTATCACATCTGTTGACCTGTGTCATACTCAACTTTTCAGCAAATTTTTTTTTGACAACCCTTTCACACAGGCAGTATTCTTTTGCACTACATAATTAGCTAAAACTCATTAATATATGAACGATTAATAATATGCCAACATATAGTTTTCGAGTGTGAGAAATTGAGAGTGTTGAAATAAATTTATGTTTACTCCTGCCTCAAAGTGTAGATTTACAAAATACAATACTTATGCAGGTATCGTGATATTGTCACTAAAGTTTTATTATTATTACTAGACATTTGAAAATTGTATATAAAAGTTAAGAATGCAAGTATACTATCAAATTAAATAATACTGAACAATAGAAAATATATCAAGATATACATAACTAAGTACGTTTTTGTGTTAACCATGTAAATAACTGCATATGTATAGCTATTATCTTCGATATGGGGGATTTAGGAAATTATACTTGTTGACATAATACTTGTACTGACAACGACAGGTTATACATTCGAGTAGAGTAGTTTCGAAATACTGTTCCTTGACCTTTTCAGCACCTTTATACTAGAGTCAAATACGTCATATATTATTTGTCATTGCGTGCGGCAACTTGACTAGTGCATGCATATAAACATATCTACTAATTGCTCTAATTACTGCATATTAATTCCCACTTTTCGAATTTATGTGTTGACGATCTTGGCAGCAAGATATACCTGAACTCTAACGGAGCGTGTATTCCAGTGGATATAGCTCTTCTTGGCTTTCAAACCGAAGTTCGCGCGGAAATCTCGTCTGCAACGACACGTTACCTATAATTACGATTGTATAAGTTGTGTAAAACATGTAGGTGGAAACTAAGTAAGATGCGTTGCTATGACGTTACTGTTTGGGTGCAACAATGCTTAATTTGGTAAATCAAACATAAATAATTAGTACAGTCATTTAAAAGCACGCTGTACCTGATATCTGAGGTTGTGTAAGCGAACCACGATCTCACGCACAATGGTCTCACGCCAGAGCTTTTGAACACGATCTTGCCACCCGTTGCTGTCTGAGAAACAGAACACGATGACAGTTTACTAATATTGGTCTCTTGGGTCTTTTATTGTTATTAATGTTGTCATTAGAGGGGTACAGTCATGGTTTACCGACAAACCCGTTTACCTGTTTAGGTGCAACATTTACCATGGTAGCTCAATAAATGTATTTTAGTTGTAAGCCTATAAATAACCCCCTGACATTTAGAACGTTGCACATTATATTTGGTGCCATATTACATTATACGACGCATGTATGAAACAAAATATTTCTCATGTACGAAGTTATGATATGTTTGCTCACGCACCTCGATCAGCTGCCACGACACCTGTGGAAAACGGCATCCCTGAAAGACAATGGAATTATGCTCACCATGAAACAAAACATGTGTTGGTAGCAACCCACATAGCTAGAATTCGTACGCCGGTATTACTAGCTAAGGGTAGTGCTATTTTCTAAAATTCAATGTTGGAAAAATAGTTATGTTTTCAAAGCAATACAATTTACTGCAAATGGTTAGCTGGATAGCATCAAAAATCAATTCACTGTTACCATACGTTTTCTCCAAATGTACCCTTGTCGCCATTTTCATCGGCACAATGTAATTTGGGAAACAATGTTGGTAAGCTACGTTCTATTCTCCAGTTTGTGACGTCTTTCGTATTTAGTTCTCTCGCTCAGACTATAATAGTTGTGATGCTATGATGTTGTTACCATTACAATTGAATACAAGTGAAACGGACGGATGTTTTGGTCAATATACTCACTGTTACGATCCTTATTGTGAACGCTTCCATCACCTTCACGATGTCCCGAAGAGGAGAAAGCGAATGGTCATGGTTCGGCATCATTCTGCATAATTCCGTCACATAGATTAGCACTTTATATTAAAAATTAAACGCTTAGACCAGTGAATTACATGTACGTAGTTCAGTTAGTATGTGTTCGTGAAAGAGTTGCTCCAAACGTTTTGGCCAGTGCTATTGCATATGTTATTATTCACATGAAAGTACTGTTACATTCTACCAATGAAAACTACGTTTTGTAGAGAACATTCGACAGAGTTATTAAAATTAACAGTATTACATAATTATGAAAAACATTACTTGGTAACTTGACACATAAGTGGCAACTGATTTGGAGTATGCATTCACGCTGCTAGCATTTACAATCTGTAGATAATCCGTTCCATTATTATATAAAGTAAAGTCAGAAGAAAGGCCAAAGATGCCCATGAAACGAGGTATTACAATTCACCATGAGCAATGGCAGCGACTCACTGGATGTACTTTGGCCCTGGTAGCTCATTGAAGAAGATATGTGACGCGTCAGGCAGAAAGAACTGGTCACCTGTGCCATCAACAATCATGGTCGGTAGAGTGTACTTGTTGATGAAACCTGCGACAAACCAACTACTCGTCATTATCAATAATATATCGTGTAAAAACTTTGGCATATGTTGTGCATCACATGAGTGATGTGGCGAAAACTCTACAGGTAAATAAAACACTTTTGGATATAATACCAGAGTGTTTTGATCCAAAAAAGCAACATTATATATCGTGAAGAAAAAGGAAAGAGTTGCAATACTAATGATGAATACGTCTAACAAGTGCAGTTGCAATAAGATTTGCAACAGAAAGAGACTGCGAATATCATGAAAGTGATAATGACGTGTTTGAGAAATATACTGATTAAAAAGTCATAATTGTTTTCTTACTATATGGGTCGGTGAGGTCCATGATCATTCTGAGTCTAGGGTGATCCAAGTTGCGAGTAACGTTCTCGACGTAATAATTGTACATCGCAAAGGACCATCCGCCGAGAGACTGCTGGTGTCTTTGCAAATGCTGCCGACATAACCTTCCAGTATGTCGAAGGTATTTACTTATATAAATACGCACGCACGCACGCACGCACGCACGCACACACAAACAAAGAAACACACACACACTCACACACACACACACACACACACACACACACACACACACACACACACACACACACACACACACACACACACACACACACACACACACACACAATCACTGATCTTGGTAGAATACCTACCCCCTCGCGTGATAGCGATTACCATTTGGTGAATGGAACAATATGCAAGTCATTGGTGACCGCGGTGCGCGGTCGTAAATAACTCGGCGAAT
>OY759262.1:12054281-12071781 GCA_963662155.1 Lamellibrachia columna | reverse complement strand
TGTCTGTAACGGTGACTGTGAGGATATTAGCACATGCAAATTGTTATTATTCTTCTTTGTGAAAACATATTCAAAAGAATAAATTTCGCAATAAATAAACTGATATAGGAAGTTAGTAATGTATTATATCAATTGACATCCGTCTATCTCGAAAGATAATGCAGCTATGCCGTAGGTGACATAAATGCTTTGCACAGCATCTTTTGTGACTAATCAGATAGATTTTTGATTGTCAGTCTCTGCTACAGACGGTACAGGTGTAGACAGTTTGATGTAGAGCCGTGGTAGTCGATGGCCTTTATCTCCGACGCACTCTCTTCTCTGTCCACAGTTCGTTTATTCTTTCTAATTTCTATTGGGAGGCCTAGTGTGCCTGTCATCAGTTGTAGCGGTCCATCGCAGCAGATTCCCAGGGCTCGATGCTGATCAGAGCATATTTAATATCTCGTTTGCAAGTATCGTGTATTATATGTATACTGCATGTCTTTCAACTAATTCATTGTATTAAAACATAAACTACGTGTTTCCAGCGCAATCGTACCACTGAATGGGATTTGATATCGCGCGTTAAAGTGTTATTGACTATGTATTGCTGAAATGCATCATGACTCACCTTCGAAAGTCCCGCAATCACGAACCTGCTAATGCAAATGCCGGGGATGAAACGACGCGTGAAATCTGTCACGGTGTCCATTGCGCGAACCACGGCCTGAGAAGCGATAGAAACATCGGTGATGTATCACAAATAAATAAATGCATATTATAATCGATACTCATTCTGTCAGAATCGTGATGGGTGGTTATATCTATGTATTGCATTAAAATAAGTATAATTTTGCCATCAATTGCTTGTTGCGCTATCAATTAATACGCAGATTGCTTTAATGCATTTCAGTGAAAGGCATGTTGTTTCTCTCTGGCCTACATTTCAGTGAAAGACATGTTGTTTCTCTCTGGCCTACATTTCAGTGAAAGGCATGTTGTTTCTCTCTGGCCTACATTTCAGTGAAAGACATGTTGTTTCTCTCTGGCCTACATTTCAGTGAAAGGCATGTTGTCTCTCTCTGGCCTACATTTCAGTGAAAGGCATGTTGTTTCTCTCTGGCCTACATTTCAGTGAAAGGCATGTTGTTTCTCTCTGGCCTACATTTCAGTGAAAGACATGTTGTTTCTCTCTGGCCTACATTTCAATCGAACAAAGACAAAACACAGTCACTCAAAATTATTGAAATGTATATAGTTGGCAGAAATAAACACAGCACGAATAGCAACAACAGCTGAATAACCCACCTTTGTCATTGGATAGCGAAGTAGTATCTCAGGTGAAGCACTTTCGTTTTCTATAAATGTTCGCCACAGATAAGCAATGATATCGTCTTCCTTTCTGCTCTTCTGGGTTGGATCAGCCTAGGTTTCAATGGGAGCAAAAGTGAAATTGATCTCATGTTGACTGCTTCCTATGAGCATGAGGATGAGCATGAGCCTAAGAATGAGCATGAGCATGAGCACGAGCTTAAGCATGAGGATGAGCATGAGTCTAAGAATGAGCATGAGCATGAGTTTAAGCATGAGGATGAGCATGAGCTTAAGCATGAGGATGAGCATGAGCATGAGCTTAAGCATCAGCATGAGCATGAGATTAAACATGAGGATGAGCATGAGCTTAAGCATGAGGATGAGCATGAGCTTAAGCATGAGGATGAGCATGAGCTTAAGCATGAGGATGAGCATGAGCTTAAGCATGAGGATGAGCATGAGCTTAAGCATGAGCATGAGCATGAGCTTAAGCATGAGGATGAGCATGAGCTTGAGCATGAGCTTAAGCATGAGGATGAGCATGAGCTTAAGCATGAGCATGAGCGTAAGCATGAGGATGAGCATGAGCTTAAGCATGAGGATGAGCATGAGCTTAAGCATGAGCATGAGCTTAAGCATGATGATGAGCATGAGCTTAAGCATGAGGATGAGCATGAGCTTAAGCATGAGCATGAGCATGAGCTTAAGCATGAGCATGAGCTTAAGCATGAGCATGAGTTTTCTTACTACAGTAAATGTTGTAGTTTGTTGTATTATGGATGTTCAGGTGACAATGACAATGATTGTTATTCCCCTACAACTCCTTGCGGAGTATGAGAAAAGTTTCTCTCTACAGTACATTTTAGTAGAACGTCTGGTTACAATACATAGGACCTATATTGTATAAAACATATTTACAGTATGTAAGTCATCTAGTCACAATGTATAATACATCTAGTGACATTATTGAATAAAGTATTTTCTATATAATCAGTACATGCAGTTTAGGTAATGTAAAATAAAATAAACTATTTATATATTGTACAATTTTAACCAAAGTATGTAATAATATGAACAGTAAATTAACTATAAGCTACAATTTTACTTCTACGCAATTCATTGTTTTAATAAGGAAGTATGTTAATTAGACAAATTTTGTCATGATTATTTTAATAAATCTGGACAGATACGTCAGCTGTTTCACATTGTGTACATTGAACAGCTGGTTCATTGTCAGAGTATTAGATCTGATTCTGAAGTATCTTTTTATGTATTTCGATCTTTCTTCCATTAGAGATGGACATACAAGTACATAATGATATTCATCAACTTGGTCCCCAGTTGCATAGGTTACGTAGCCTCTGGGCATGTCCAGGGAGATAACGACCAACAGAAATAAGTTATTTGTGCTTTCAACAGCGAAATTTACATAAAGTAATTTTGTCAGTTCGACTCAAATATGTTAAATACTTCTCGAAACCTACTTCATTTTTTAACATTCTGTAATTTGAACATAGCCTATTTGAATTTCACTATGCCATGTTAATATCTTTAATTTTTCGTTATGCAACTATTTTATATTTACAATACAATGGTCATGCTACATGTTAGTTAGTCCACATTCATCAATGATACTCTTAATTTTTAGAATCCATTTCGATTTAAAATCAACTGTGTCGTGGAGACTTTTCATAAGCCTAAACATAACTTTAGATAGCTTACTTTATTTGCCTTCAATTAAATGTACCCAAAAGTTTATCATTCTCTTTTCTATAACTGCTGTCACATTTTGTCTGCCAACTTCTCTATATACCATACAATTTGCTGTGCTCCTATTCAGTTTTAGTAGACTTTTCAAGAATTTTCTATGTAATCTCTCAATCTGGTCTAGATTTTGAAAACCCCATATTTCACTACCGTATAGTAAAATTGGCGTCACAAGCTGGTCAAACAGTTCACACTGTATGTAATAGGTAAAGCTAGCTTCCTTGATTTAGTTGTGAGGTTGAACATTGCACGCTTAGCTTAGTTAACTTGTTTCGTTATGGAAGGTGATACGCGTGTTCAGTAAAATATAGTAGAAAGCCACCTAGGACTTTCTTTGTATTGTGTTCAATCATGTGTATTGGTAAATAAGGTGAGCGTCTCATATCATAAAGGTATGTATTGACCATCTTGGTCAGTAACATGTTTCGACTCTTGTGTTCAGTAACCATCATCTATGGAATATTCGACGTACCTTGAAGACGATTGGCTGATTCGGTATTTGCTTCATGTAGCAGACCACGGTTCTCATATGTACGCTCATTCTTTGGAATTCTGCTGACTTCTTGTCTCGAGCACCGGTAGGAATGCTACAAGGGAAGATTTCGAAAAATCGTGCTACAACAATTAAGAAATCAATCAAAAGTAAAGGTATGTTCTTATGTAGAGCGGTATCCAGTCCTTGGGTCATTTTACTCGTCCACAACCAGTCTGCTTTCCTCACACTATCTGTGCATCATGTGTATGTTCTTCTTCCCTTCTCTTCTCTTCTCTTGCTATTCTGACAATCAACGTTATTCAGGGGGTTTCATTGAAATCACGATATAGTACAAATGTAGGTAACACGTTATATGTGTAGATAAACATGTTTGTATAGACTATTCATACATACTTATGCCTTCTATTTTGTTAAAACGAATTACTGAAATAGTGGCTCTGAGATAATGTCTTCAACAATTATTTCAGTGGAAACCACAACACCTTGTTTAGGTTGCAGTTTTGCAGGTTACAATTATGTTCGCATTGGTTGTTGAAAACGCCGGTAAACGTAGCACATAGCCATACCTGTCTGGTTCATTCGAACCCTCCCCGATGTAAAGAAACGCCACAGAAGGATCAATGATTCTACGTGGCACCGAGATCACCATGTCGTGCCACCAGACCGGTCTGTCGCTGAAGGTTTCTACAACACAACACAAACGGACAAGTACACAGACGATATGGGGAAACGGAAGGAAAGTATAACATGGACACACCATATTCCGAGTACAAACGCAGTACAAAGAAATATCATTATCGTATCCATCTGTTGGATAGGTTCAACGGTGCCGATGGGACTATCACCAGGAACCAGTGGAGGCCCATAAGAGATCAATGCACCGCCGACTTGCCAATAGAAACCTTCACAACTGGCCCCTACCTAACTGGGCTGCACCGTGCATAGGACGTGTACATAGCACGAGATATTCGACTCAAACGGGATACCACATCTAGCTACGTCACGTTCGACGAGTTATTGGTGTCAACAAAAACTGATGCTAAATATTCGCGTTTTTTTCAGCATACACTTCATTTATAAAACAAAAAGGTATGCACGCATGGATGCCATGTCAGAGAAAAGCAGTGAACAACAAAGAAGAACAGTTATGTTCAGGAAATAAATAGTAGCACGATTAAATGAATACTTTTACACTTGTAAAAATAGTATTTATATAATGTGAGGCGAGAATCTACTTTGCTATGTTTGTTGTGGTCTGCAACACGAGAAACAGTCCGGAGTACGCGAAATGGTTTTAGTCCAAAAACGTCATGTGACCACGTGACAAGTTAAACCCTGTTCCGTTGTGTTGCAAACCTCGCTGACGCAAGTCGTGTTTCCTGGAAGCAACACATTGGACGTTTTTCCTCCCACCGTCCTCCCCTTTCTACCACCAATGTTCTCGTGTTGCGTACCGTGTTATCATGATTGTGTACTGTATGTATACATTCACTCTATAATGCATAACTGGTTTGTGGGATAAATGATCGCCCCACCTTTACTACTTTTACATGTCATTTAATAATTGCTTTTCTCGATGAGCTAGTTTGTATTGGTGATTAAGCTATATCTCATCGATTTACATGTATGATATTTTTCTCGATGAACATGTTTGTACCAGCTATTTCTCATCGATACATGTATTTTCTTATCACGATGCATTTATTAAATGACCTTTAACAACAGTCACTCTTTGTGTGTTCCTGTAGCAAACAAGCTCAGGTTTCTGCCATTACGCATCAGCAAGGTATCAACATAAAGCATCAGTAGGGTATAAATATATTCTACTAACATCGGGTGTTATGCGTCTAGAATGCAGTGCATGTTACAAAAGACATACATTATATTTAACGAATTCGTAGTTTCGTGTATAATGAATTACCAAGCGCTGTTATTGACCATAAAACACAATGTTGCGCTATTCGAATGATTCGTTTATCTGCTTACTTTAAATAACTATATCAATCTTGCCCTCAATCCACAACAGCCTGCATGGCTGATGTATTGGTGCTTAATGTCTCGTAAGAAGAATCACACCTTTATGAATGTGTACTTCTGTGTTAGAACCGGGGCAATTTATTTTTAGTCGCTTGGTATGTTTGCAGTAACCAGTATTATATTTATATTAGACAGCAACATTGCGACTTATGATCTTACTTACCATCCATCCATTTCTGTGACGTCATGTTCAAGTAGTAGGTGTTGTGGAAGTAACCCCAGGTGCGTTTCACTTCGCGGTATGTGTAAGTCGGATCCGGCCTCTTCACATAATCCTCCAAAGTCAATATGCTCACCTGTATATAACACGTCAACAAAGGGACGTGTAAGCCAGGTTGATAACTCGAAATTAAGAAGGAGCAAGCAGATTACATGTTAAATATTTTCTTATGGAAATTGTTATGCAGAGTATTGCATTGTCGATAGGCCATCGTGCATCCTTAGCAATATATTAAGCAGATTACATGTCATTCATAAATTAAACATTAGCATGTCATTTTGTTAAATGTATTATTTAGTGTAACAAACCCACATAGAAATAATACTGTTTAATGTAACATTCTGTTGTGAAATGCACATGTATTATTTAATGTAACAAACCCACATAGAAATAGTACTGTTAATGTAACATTCTAGTGTGAAATGTAGTTTAATGCAAATAAGTGATACTATTCATTCAGTTGCTGCGTTTTAGATAACACCCTGATGTAGTATAATATTTATTATTGCTTATAATAGTGTAAAACATTTAGTGGTTATCATATATCGTATAACAAAATTAACTGAGAGTATTCCCTTAGTTACTGCGTTTAAAACCTCACGCCGCTTAAAACTCAATCCTCAACTGATGTAGCCAATCGCAAATACAGTTCGTTGGTGTCAAGATATGTAGTGTGTGAATAGTTTATTTAACATCCGCTATTTAATAACAAAATGCCTATCTCATGATTTCACAAAAAAACTTCATATAAAAGCACAAATGAGCCAGCATGTTACAGTGGATACTAGGTAGGTTTAATATTTCGTAAAAATAATTTTAGATGAGACTACCGAAAAAAATCGAATTGATGAGGAACCGTTAAGGTAATTTAATATACCTGCATTATTGTTTCGTTGCAAAAGTCAGTATTATATCACGAAGTCGCCTTGCCATGAGTGCATTGTGGAAGCTATATAACTAGTGGATTAATTAATGTCACGATTAAATAACTCCACGCACGACATACCGTGGCATTGCAGAGTGACGGCCGAAGGCTCTCGCTGCAGCACAGAAGGACCAACAGTCTCCACATCGTCGCCTTTTGCACATCCACTATCTTCGTCGAGGTTTGTAACGCGCACTGTTGATACGAAAGGTATGTGTTAGTATGATATATATATATATATATATATATATATATATATATATATATATATATATATATATATATATATATATATATATATATATATATATATATATATATATATAGTATGTTATCGTTTTACCTGATGGTGGCAAGACCAGGATAACACATTTCGTATAATTAACTAACATTTTCATCAACATTCCTATGAAAGCTCGATGGTGATGCATATCACACCTGACTTGGAAGAGAAAACACAGTTTGAATATACCCCAGCCGTATTTATGCTGTTTCGCATTTATTATATATATATATATATATATATATATATATATATATATATATATATATATATATATATATATATATATATGTGTGTGTATATATATGTGTATATATATATATATATATATATATATATATATATATATATATATATATATATATATATATATATATATATATATATATATATATATATATATATATATATATATATATATATATATATATATATATATATATATATATGGGTATATATAGATATATAATTTTTTTTTTTTTTATTAGGTTAGGCTTGGGTAATATATCATTTATGTCCATAGTATCCACGAGTCATATCACATATCGCATATCACACACACACACACACACACACACACACACACACACACACACACACACACACACACACACACACACACACACGCACGCACGCACGCACACACACACACACACACACACGCACACACACATACACACACACATATATATATATATATATATATATATATATATATATATATATATATATATATATATATATATATATATATATATATATATATATATATACTCAGTGAGTGATCAGTCTATATACATGCAAGTCTATCCATTGTAATACTGAGTTCCTTCTAAAGAACAACACAACACACATTCTACTCACTGCAATGAAACACGCCTTGTTGTAATCCTCCGCCACCTCACGCTTTACTCAGCTGTGGTCATCTGCAGTTAACGAGACGAATTATGCAAGGTTGGTTACACAAACAAAACATAGATGATCTGGCTTCTGGAACTGTTTGCGAACAAAAACAAATGATGCTTACACGGACAAGACTAGCGAGATGAGTGGTGAAGTGGCGTCCCTCTGCGAGATCTCTCATGGGGCCGTGATTTAGTTTCCCCAGAACGAGATGTCACGGTTGATGAAGCAGTGTATCGCAATGCGTGCTGTCACTGAGCCGTGAGTTAGTGCCCGCAAAACGCGTTGTAACTTAGAATACATGTCAACCTGTGATGATCAAAATTACTTTACGATTATTAGCCACTCGACGTCCAGCTGCCTCGCACCTGTTCGCTCTACCACTTCACATATTACCCACCAAAGTACATGAAGCGACCACAAAGAAAGAATACAAAAGAAAAAAGTGTTTTTAAACATTGATAAATGAATCATTATGTTGAAATCCCATGCATGCAGTTGTAGTCGTCGGTGGTATCCAGGCTTTGCTTTTGATAAGACTTCCTGCGACCGTTCATAGTTCTGTGAGTCTGCGCTGCAGCTTGCCTTTAGTCGGGACCGTTATTGAGAAAATGGTCTCCTTAGCCAACTTAGCCAACTTAGCCAACTCTGAGCGATGCCCGGTGTCGTCAGTCAGTCTTGTATGCCTTGCATCGAAAGTCCTCTCAGAGTCGGCATTGTTGGGGGCACAGTGATATTCATTTTATTAGATTTGAAGACACGGTCACCACCTGTAAATAAAAAGGTTATGGACCATATGGTGCATACGGAACAACTTGAAAGTTGGCAATTATGATATTTGGATTAAAAAAATAACATGGTTGACATTGTAACTGGTAGCCATTTTGGTTTATAGCATACCGTTTTCAGTGTCGCTTATACACCAGTTAGCCATTTTGTATGCATATAAGAAGCAATAATTTTAAATTAAACGATTCACTTAACTGCAAGTACATTTGTACGACATTAGTTGTAATATGTGATCTAATTCAGAAATCGATACGACAAAATCGATAAAATACATACATATCGCCTTTATGACTTCATTATCTTCCCTGGTCAGTCTTTCGTCCAACAATCCGTGAAAAAGATTTTCCAGGATCAGCCTGCGCATTATAAAAAGCAATAATTTTCAATTAAACGATTCACTTGACTGCAAGTACATTTGTAAGACATTAGTTGTAATATGAGGGTATCCAAAAGTGACCATTATAACTACAGGAGACGATGGTAAATCGTACGTGATCTAATTCAGAAATCGATACGACAAAATTGATAAAATACATACATATCGCCTTTATGGCTTCATTCATCTTCCCTGTCAATCTTTCGTCCAACAATCCTTGAAAAACGATTTTTCGGGATCAGCCTGCCCGTTATGCTTGCACACAATGATACCCGAATGATTATATCATCGAGTTTACGGAAAATTCGGAATGATAAATTTATAAAAATATTTTTGTTTTCCGGATTATATAAAAATTACGGAGACTCCATGTGAATGACAGAGTTGACGTATGAATGTCAGAGTTGACACGTATGCATGAGAGTTTAGTAGTGCCCCGCAGTGCGAGCTTATTGAGCCGTGATTTATATCCAAGTTGTTGTTCAGTCGCGAGTAACAGCCGGCAGAACGATATGTCATTAATGTGTAGTAGCGCTTCGCAGTGAGAGCTGTCACGGGGCCATGAGCTAGAGTCCGCAGAATTACATATCTTGAGTGTGTAGTGCGACCAGTCGTCGAGCCGTGAGTTAGAGAATGAAATGTCATGAGTGCTTAGTAGTGAAATTCCGTGCGATCTATCATTGGGGTCATTGAGTTAGTGTCCGAATAACAGGTGTTGTACTAACTAGGCTGGTTGTACTATTCCTGACACAACCCTTCAACCTGACGGCAGAAGAATGTACGTGAACTAACCAGTGTGAGTCGTCTTATGCGGAATATGTGGCATTGGTTACTTGCGAGTTCATGATCGTGTAGCACAGTAGCTGGACTTTCAACGTCTGCGTGTGGACTAATTGCTTATATTATTCCTTCCTGCACGTTGTTATCTGATACCTTCCTCTATCTCTCTCGCTTTCTCTCTCCTACGCACGCACCCCCCCCACACACACACACACGCTCACACACACACACACACACACACACACACACACACACACACACACACACACACACACACACACACACACACACACACACACACACACACACACACACACACACACACACACACACACACACACACACACACACACACACACACACACACACACACACACACACACACACACACACACACACACGCATTATCACTGATCTTGCGGACTCTTGGTAGAATACCTACCCCGCTCGCGTGATTGCGATTACCACTACTATTGGTGAATGAAACAATATAACAATATTCAATTCAATTCAGACACATATAATGATACACATATAGGTCCATATAGTCAGCTAACAAGATAATGTAATAGGGGGCGGGGCATTGTCGTAAATAACTCGGCGAATGTTTGCCAACTTATTCTCGTTGCCCCCGTAGTCATTATACCCGGGGCGTCTCCACATTTTACTATCCTCTCACCCGTTGCCAACGCCGTTTTATGTGTTTGACATACCTGTCGTAAGTGGCAGAAAACAATCAGTACCAAATAAGTATGTGTGCGTGGGTCTGTATATGTACGTGTGCATAGGTGTGTATATGTACGTGTGTGTGGGTCTGTATATGTACGTGTGCATAGGTCTGTGTATGTACGTGTGCATTGGTGTGTGTATGTATGTGTGCATAGGTGTGTATATGTACTAGTGCCCTGCGCGGGCCTAGAATTTGATCCCAAGCCCGGTCCGCAATTAGCAGTTAGAGTCCAGGCCCGGCCCAGGCCCGCAATCATTTTTCAAGCCCGGCCCGGCCCAGGCCCGCAAACTAGAATTTAGGCCCAGGCCCGGCCTAGGCCCGACTCAGACCGTGAATGTTCGGCCCAGGCCCGGCCCGGCCCGGCCCGCAAGTTTCAGGCCCAGGCCCGGCTCATACCAGCGAGCCAAAGATGGGTAAGCCCGCGGCCCGCAAGCCGGCGGCCCGCTAAGTTTAGAGAAGATAAACCTATAATCTTATAACAAAGACGAGGATTAGTTCTAAAAATCCAGCACTACCAACTTCTTCAAACTTACGATTATCCTGAAGAAAAATAAAGAAAAACTTCTTAGTGTCATTACTATTAAATATGATAACATTTGTTATATTTGGCTTTAATGTATTGGCTTATGGTTAGGGTAGGAGATTTGTTTATCTAACCCTGACTTAACCCATATGCAAGCCATAACCCCAATTTATATTGTTAATTGAATTAGATCAACTAAGTTAACATAATTTAATATGATATTTCAATTAAATGTCACCCACTGGCACTGACACCCAGTGACATTTCCAGCAGGTCTGTAGTCACTAGCCTGAGACAGACAGGTTCAGACATGTGTGAATTAGTACAAGTGTGAATGAATTAGGACTGGGGAGAAATACCAATTACCAACTGGATTGGGTACTGAGTAGTGGGCTAGTGGCCTAGTGGGCACTTGGCAGTGGGCAGGTCATTCAGATGGGCAATGTTTGGAGGGAAGACCTAGACAACAGAATGTCCACTGGTAGGGTCAAAGGGTGATAAGTTGATGGTTAATCATGGCTTGATTGCCTCTGCAAATATTTCTAAAGTAAACATTTGGGGCTGGCTACTTCCAGCCAAGTGAACTTATGGGGCCATTAGATTCCATGCAAGGTCTCAATTTGCAAATATATAATACTAAAGAAATAATTTTAAGCATTCATCAACCGGAGTTACAATTTATAATCAGTTTTTATTAAAAAATAAAGTAATAATCGGTGTTTTATATGAATATTTTTATTATGTCCAGGCCCAGCCCAGGCCCAGCCCGGCCCGCTCACACTAGGCCCAGGCCCGGCCCAAGCCCGATGTGTTTAAATTGTTTTCAGCCCAGGCCCGGCCCGGGCCCGCAGTATGTAAGCCCAGGCCCGGCCCGGCCCGCGAAATTATGTAGAGGCCCGGCCCTGCCCGGCCCGCAGCCCGCGGGCCGGGCCGGGCTTGGACACAAAGCCCGGCCCGCGCAAGGCACTAATATGTACGTGTGCATAGGTGTGTATATGTATGTGTGCATAGGTGTGTATATGTACGTGTGCATAGGTATGTATGTATGCGTGGATTTGTGCGTGTGCGCATAGTGTGCGTGCGTGTGCGTAAGACCTACATTGACCTGGGATGGGGTGCTGAGACTATACAGTTCAACAACGAGACACAAGGTACACATATAGTTAAACTATTTAACTACGACGTAGTTGCCGCTGCAATAGATGTAGCGATGGGTATCCTGTTCCGAACATTCTTTTTCTGCCATTGCCGTTCATTTCCAGCTATGAACCGAAACAATGGCGGGCCGGGCGTATGTACGTTGTGCGTGCAGAGATATCGTAGGAAAGTAGTTCGACCCATATTATGGATTCTTTGTGCCAGGTTTATCGACCGAGTAGCTGTAAAACAAATATATTTACACCCGATACACAAATCCTTACGGCCAGGTGTTCAACAATGCAGCATGATGTCCAAGTACTTTTCAACATGTCAAAGCAAGTATGTCCACCTGCGTGGGCTAATATGGCAGTGTTGTAGTTCACATGGTTTGGTGTATTCACGCGAACAAATTGTACATGAATTTCCAAAGAATGCAAACGTATGCTTTCTTGCGTAATTGAAAATCAACCAACAGCTTGCTAGGCATGTCGAGGGCATTACGTAAACACTACGAAATTGCAAATATGGATACACAGCTTGCTAGGCATGTGAGGGCATAACGTAAACACTACGAAATTGCAAATATGGATACACAGCTTGCTAGGCATGTCGAGGGCATTACGTAAACACTACGAAATTGCAAATATGGATACACAGCTTGCTAGGCATGTCGAGGGCATTACGTAAACACTACGAAATTGCAAATATGGATACACAGCTTGCTAGGCATGTCGAGGGCATTAGGTAAACACTACGAAATTGCAAATATGGATACACAGCTTGCTAGGCATGTCGAGGGCATAACGTAAACACTACGAAATTGCAAATATGGATGCACAGCTTGCTAGGCATGTCGAGGGCATTACGTAAACACTACGAAATTGCAAATATGGATACACAGCTTGCTAGGCATGTCGAGGGCATTACGTAAACACTACGAAATTGCAAATATGGATACACGTTGCAATTCCACTCACGTGGCACAGTTCTGCACCAACGCCACTGAACAACCAAACACGGTATTTTGTTTGCATTAATATAAATTATATAACATACACAGCACTAATTTTGAAATTATTTCGAATGCATTGTATATGCTTACAAATATTCCTCGTTATTGATGAATTAGCGTGAGAGTCAATTTGATGTTTTCACTTCACTTTATCCCTTGACCGGGTCGCAGTGGTGCCATTCACACACAGTGAATCAAAGTTAATTCGAATTCGATTTCGGTACCAATGACTTGGTTTCTGGTTGTTCTTCTGAACTATTATTAGACAGAGTGTTGTCCATGGCAAAACACTGGTTTCTTGCTATGGTGTGGAACATGTGGTTTTCCTGGAGGTATTTCCTCGGTCCGCTGGTCGATATCCCTGCCAACCAATGTTCAACCATGATGCTAGCAGTACAATATTACATGGAAAGCTCGGATAGAAGCTTCACACTGTGTTCACACTCACCACCATCAGGGCAGGGTAGACAACTGGCAACAGCATCTGCGTGATGGTGTGCACCTTAATGCAGCAGGAATGGTGAGATATAGTCAATGCGGCGTGCGATTTTGAGATGCTCATCTCGCCATCTCATTTAACAGGCGATTCCAGATTTCAGGTGTTAGAAAGTTCAACAACGGTAAACAAGTCATGTTTGCACTCGGCACTCGGCACAGGCAGTGTTGCACACTGGTGATAGTTATACTAATTTCCATTAGAATTATAAACGGAACTGTACCCTGCCCCTTATCAATTCATTATGCAGTTGCGACCTTCAATTCTCACACCAGATACTACCTAATTGTGCTTATCGTGAGGGTACACTGATATGTAGGTTGTAGATGACACTATTAATTGCTGCAGGCAGGTGACCTTCTCTGGTCATTTGCATTGCAATTGAGTACTCTCCTAGTGGTGCTGTTACTTCAGTGTATTACCGAGGGCGATGTTGTAATTGAGTACTCTACTAGTGGTGCTGTTACTTCAGTGTATTACCGAGGGCGATGTTGTAACTGAGTACTCTACTAGTGGTGCTATTACTTCAGTGTATTACCGAGGGCGATGTTGTAACTGAGTACTCTGCTAGTGGTGCTGTTACTCCAGTGTATTACCGAGGGCGATGTTGTAATTGAGTACTCTGCTAGTGGTGCTGTTACTTCATTCAGTGTATTACCGAGGGCGATGTTGTAACTGAGTACTCTGCTAGTGGTGCTGTTACTCCAGTGTATTACCGAGGGCGATGTTGTAACTGAGTACTCTGCTAGTGGTGCTGTTACTCCAGTGTATTACCGAGGGCGATGTTGTAACTGAGTACTCTGCTAGTGGTGCTGTTACTCCAGTGTATTACCGAGGGCGATGATGTAACTGAGTACTCTGCTAGTGGTGCTGTTACTCCAGTGTATTACCGAGGGCGATGTTGTAACTGAGTACTCTACTAGTGGTGCTGTTACTTCAGTGTATTACCGAGGGCGATGTTGTAACTGAGTACTCTACTAGTGGTGCTGTTACTTCAGTGTATTACCGAGGGCGATGTTGTAACTGAGTACTCTGCTAGTGGTGCTGTTACTTCAGTGTATTACCGAGGGCGATGTTGTAACTGAGTACTCTGCTAGTGGTGCTGTTACTTCAGTGTATTACCGAGGGCGATGTTGTAACTGAGTACTCTACTAGTGGTGCTGTTACTTCAGTGTATTACCGAGGGCGATGTTGTAAATGAGTACTCTACTAGTGGTGCTGTTACTTCAGTGTATTACCGAGGGCGATGTTGTAACTGAGTACTCTACTAGTGGTGCTGTTACTTCAGTGTATTACCGAGGGCGATGTTGTAACTGAGTACTCTACTAGTGGTGCTGTTACTTCAGTGTATTACCGAGGGCGATGTTGTAACTGAGTACTCTACTAGTGGTGCTGTTACTTCAGTGTATTACCGAGGGCGATGTTGTAACTGAGTACTCTACTAGTGGTGCTGTTACTTCAGTGTATTACCGAGGGCGATGTTGTAACTGAGTACTCTACTAGTGGTGCTGTTACTTCAGTGTATTACCGAGGGCGATGTTGTAACTGAGTACTCTACTAGTGGTGCTGTTACTTCAGTGTATTAACGAGGGCGATGTTGTAACTGAGTACTCTACTAGTGGTGCTGTTACTTCAGTGTATTACCGAGGGCGATGTTGTAACTGAGTACTCTACTAGTGGTGCTGTTACTTCAGTGTATTACCGAGGGCGATGTTGTAACTGAGTACTCTACTAGTGGTGCTGTTACTTCAGTGTATTACCGAGGGCGATGTAGCGTCTTACATTTATTGTTGCCACTCACTGATGGCGTCTGTTCGGGCACGTGCTCCGTATGCCACCCGATGCTCCCGCTCATCGTGCGATCGACAACTATTTCGTGGACTCAGGCGTCACGTCATTCAGGGGTCGACCGGGGACGACACTGCAGACGGTGTTGAGCGCGGATCTACGACGCATCGGCTGTAAACTACGTTGCCCCGCCGACGTCGATGCTCTGCGCGCACTCGACCGTGGAAAGTGGCGAGACCTGGGTCGGGAACTGTAACATAAGAATCGGCGGAAATAACTTTGTAATTATTTATTAACTTAATTATTATTTTTAGTAACACTTTAATATACTTTTTTAGTAATTGTTTTAAACACTCTTTTGTGATATGGAAATTTTAGTTATATATTTTATTTTATTTATGTATTTATATATTTATTAATTAACTTTTAAAAACAGTCATGGTACATTTTATTGAATGGCATAAGCGAAACACTCGTGAGTAATATCACGTGTGCCACACAAAAATGCATTTAATAATAATAATAAATAATTTTGTTAGAGTTTTTAATTGGGTTGTTAAATCCCATTGAATGTTCTGGTTATGAAAAAAAACCGCAATAGCTCAGAGATTGTCGCCTTAGTGTCTTTTACTATTACACTGTGTCCTGTTTCAATGACAAATACCACTGGCACTCAGGGTTATTGTTGCTATTGCATTTTACTGACTGACCGGACATGTTTATGTGGCCCTGAGGCCATGTTGATAGCTAGCTATTTTACATATGGCCCTGTGACGCAGATGGCCTGGTTCTGATATGCAGTCCTGATGCCCTTCGCGAATGGCCTGAATTTGAGATACAGCCTGATGTCCTTCGCGGGTGACCTGATTTTGATATACAGCCCTGATACCCTTTGTTGGAGGCCCAATATTTTAATGTGGGGCCCTGGGACCGCGCTGGTGGTCACATATTTTGTGGCCAAATGTTTTGAGATGCGGCCCTGATACCCTTCGCGCGTGGCCTGATTTTGACATGCAGGTCTTGAAATGGTGATTTGCTAGTTTTACATACGACCCTTCATGGTTGGCCTGATTGCGATTTCATATGTTGAATGGCTGTTCGCTCATCCGCGAGGCTACTGGAGAAGCACGAGGCAAGCCAGGGTGGGCGGGAACTGGAGGTTCTGCCGGTTTGCTTCTCAGACTTACATGCTGTCTCTTCTTCCCAGTTTAATGCTTGGCTAGCCAGATGACTGTCACATGCATCTTTGTCATCCCTTCCAATCAAATCTCACAGTTTCCGCATCGGAGCAGCTACGCATTCAGCGAGCATTGACTATACAAACTCAAAGATCCAGAGAATGGGTCGCTGGAAATCGCCTGCCTTCAAAATATATATCCGTATTTCCTCATTCCAAACACTGTAGTAGTTGGGGTGGTATTTCCGACAGGGAACACCTGCAGTGTCGTCTTATCATCCCTCCTGGGCCTGGCGCCTGTGCAGTGTAGCACTACTCTTCAGCTTTTGGCAGGTGAACCACACATCATGGGCGCCAGGCAGTTGCTGCAATCTCCTGCTGCTAGTAAGTGCATCAAGAATACCCTTTACTAGTTCCACAGCTTTCGCCCTAGATACATGAATTGGTTAACCCTTAGCATCATTCACTGTCCATTTATTATGGCAATGGTTAGTATGATAGGCTTGCCTGTGTACGCATGAATTTGAGTTTGAGGTCATCGCGCTTGATTCAACGTGTCCCTTGATCTTCAGCTTTTGGCAGGGGTAAACATTTTATTATTTGTGTATATATGTTCGCAAGTTTAGATGCACCTTAATTTTAATATGTTGCGCTTTGTGTGGGCGGTTTGTGAGAGGTGCTTTCTTTTATCCACATTCATTGCGTGTGAACCATCTTTCGGCAATGCCCTTGTCTGTAACCAGTAATTGTCACATATGGTGT
>OY759262.1:12026781-12049281 GCA_963662155.1 Lamellibrachia columna | reverse complement strand
GTTAAAGCCGTATGTGTCTATTTCTTCATTGAGGAGGGCACTGGATTTTCCTCGTACGTATTGACATGCATCTGCCACACCAGAATCCTTCAATTTATTCAAGTTAAATCTAATTCGGTATGATTTATCCTTCTTAAGCCTCTATAATTTTACTTTCGGGTTTGTCATTAAACGATCATGATCACTTCCAATTTCAGAATTGAAGAATTGCCTATGCATTAATATATAATTATAACTAATGACATAGTAGTGCCGCGTTTCAAATTCGGTGTGTTGGTAGTCGTAATAGTAAATGTTACCCGGACGCTGACGGGGTGTTTAGCCCAGAAGACGTTACTCTGCTGGGCGTCCAATCTGAAGTTCGCGCGGAAGTCTCGTCTGCAAATATAAGTTACGTTACCTCTAATTGTGTTTACATTATATAAATTATGATTACCTTTCTATATTGTGTACCAAATGTATATTTGAGACAGGACTTGCAAGTAACGTAGGTAAGCTTGCGATGCAGTGATATTAAAGGTTAGCGGTAACAACCATTAATTTGCTATATGAGCCGTAAAACGTTATCGCGACTGTTTAATACGCCGCTATACCTGCTACTTGTGGCCGTGTAGGCGACCCATGACCACACGTGCATCGGCCTCTCGCCCGAGCTGGTCAACAATATCTTACCGCCCGTTGCTGTCTGAAAATAAAAACAAACATAACATTTAACTAATATTGATATGTTGGTTCTTCTGGGACTGATTTCGACATCAACCGTGTATATATATATATATATATATATATATATATATATATATATATATATATATATATATATATATATATATATATATATATATATATATATACGCTTTATTTATTTATAACGGTTAGAGCCTTGGGTTCCTAAGCCTTCGACTCTTCCTCAGACGGTATCTACCTACACACCAGATCTGATGGGAAGCTGTTCAACCTGGCACGTCTGCGTGCCAAAACAAAGGTGACAGAGGTATACGTCAGGGAGATGCTGTTTGCGGATGATGCAGCACTCACTGCCCACTCAGGAGAGGCCCTCCAGAGGCTGGTCAATCGCTTTGCACACGCCTGCAGAGAGTTTGGACTCACAATCAGCCTGAAGAAGACGAACGTCATTGCACGGGATGCCAGCCAAGTCCCCTCCGTCAAGATCAGTGACTACACCCTGGAGGTAGTAGAAGACTTCATCTACCTCGGGTCAAACATCTCCAACAACCTTTCGCTTGACACGATAAACAGGCGCATCGGAAAAGCCGCATGCACTATGGCCAAGCTGACCAAAAGAGTATGGGAAAATAAGGTGCTCACTGAGAACATCAAGATGAGAATCTACCAGGCCTGTGCGTTGAGCACCATCCTCTATGGCAGCGAATCATGGACAACTCACCAGTGGCGCGAGGCAAGTGGGACGCCCAGCCTTCAGATTCAAGGATGCCTGCAATCGTGACATGAAGGCCTGTGACATCAGCCCCAAATGCTGGGAAGTAGTGGCCGAAGACCGCACTGCTTGGCGTCAGGCAACACACAGGGGCATTGAAAGGGCAGATGAAAAGAGACACCAGCATGCCGCTGAGAAGAGGATGCGGCGAAAACAAAAAGCAGCACTACCACCAATGTCATCCTGTTTCGTCTGCTTTGGCTGCGGCAAGGACTGCCACTCAAGAATCGGCCTTCACAGCCACAGTGGACGCTGCCAAAAATAAAAAAATTGACAAATTGACAACGGGGCGCATCAGCATCGTCTCTTCGAGACTACGCTTTGCCTATTATATATATATATATATATATATATATATATATATATATATATATATATACACACACACATACATACATACATACATACATACATACATACATACATACATACATACATACACACATGCATATATATAATGTAATATATATCATATTATCAATATCATAATACATTTTGTCACTTACCTCGATCCGCTGCCACGACAACTGTGGAAAGCTATGCCCCTGAAAACAAGATAATTAACTAAGCACGAAATGCAACATGCATTTGTTCCAATAAGTCACATGTTGGGATAGTAGGTTGATACTTCCTCCTCGTATGTTTTCATTGGCTATACATAATATCTTCAAAACAATTAAATTTACTAAATCGATAACCAGCCACGACTAAATAATCAATGCAAAATTATATTATTGCAATTAGGTACAGGGAATACTACATTGTTGCAATTAGGTACAGGGAATACTATATTGTTGCAATTAGGTACAGGGAATACTATATTGTTGCAATTAGGTACAGGGAATACTACATTGTTGCAATTAGGTACAGGGAATACTATATTTTTGCAATTAGGTACAGGGAATACTACATTGTTGCAATTAGGTACAGGGAATACTACATTGTTGCAATTAGGTAGAGGGAAACGTTTTGATAGATATACTCACGGTAACAACTCTGAACGTGAAAGCTGTCATCACTCTCGCGATGTCCCGAAAATGAGAGAGCGAATGGTCGTGGTTCGGCATCATTCTGTACAATTTCGTCACAAAGAGTAATATTTATTTCTGTTGGTGGTAATTAACCGTTTATTCCCGTAAACTACTCGTGCGTGGATTAATTGATAGATACTCGTGAAGCATTTGCTCGAAAGTGGTAAGGTGTATAACAGTACTATTACATTCTCCCGACGTTAGGTGACTTTTACGAATATTTAATATTGTTTTTGCAACATATGGTAGTGTAATGCGTTGTTCGACGCAGCAATGTCGTGCACATGTGTTATATTAGTCAACGTGGGTGCGTGATATCGAATATGATGAGGAAGGAGGACATATGTTTGGTAACTGATCTGGAAGAAGATTACGAAGATGTTGGTCCATATGTAGACTAATGTCAGGTAGATTACTTAAGATATTATACCCAAGATGCCGACAGTGACTCACTGGATGTACTTGGGTCCTGGTAGCGCGTTGAAGAAGATATGTGATGCGTCAGGCAGAAAGAACTGGTCACCTGTGCCGTCAACTATCATGGTCGGTAGAGTGTACTTGTTGATGAAACCTGCAACAAACCACTTGTTAATAAACGATTGGTAAGTGACAATTCACTATTTTCCATGACATATGTATTTGGTTGGTCTTACGCTATATTCACTGTTAGGAGGTTATTTAAAGACATATATAAGCAATACATTTTATAAGAAACCAATATATCATGTTTAACAATTTCCCAAACAACGCCTAAAATAAAAACATGTATGACATCTACTTCTTTGATTTACAAAACATTTCCATAAAATTAAAAACGAGGTTTTATAAAGGGAACAGTGACACCATAATTATTGTGTAACGTGGGTATGCAGTATCTTACTATATGGGTCGGTGAGGTCCATGATCATTCCGAGTCTTGGGTGATCCAAGTTGCGAGTAACGTTCTCGACGTAATAATTGTACATCGCAAAGGACCATCCGCCGAGAGACTGCTGGTGTCTTTGCAAATGCTGCCGAGAGAGAGAAAAATACAGATGTGCATACAAACATAGGGAGACAGACATATGGGCAGAGATATGCACATAGTGATACCCAAACTGAACAAAACTGAACCTGAACAAACTGAAGAAGAGGATCAAGTATATTGTTTGGCATGTGACCACGTATTTTGATTGGCACTAGCGGCAGAGCGACATAGAACTACCAGGATGACATACGACCTCATAAACACACGGACATGCCGAAGATACAAGTGCGCGGCATGTTATATATATATATATATATATATATATATATATATATATATATATATATATATATATATATATATATATATATACCAGACCCAGTAAACCTACTTCTCGGAACTTCAACGCAGTCATGACCATTGGCATCTGTGCAATGACCCTTTTGTCGACGGCTGTCGTTGTCCATGTAGTCCAGCCGCGCTGTTCATGAAGAGAAGTAATATATAATAATATGTTTTTTTTACTTCAGACAATTAATCAATACGTCCTTATAAAAATAACAAATACGTAGAGTAAAACCGTATATTTAAAAATTATACAAAGCAGTGGGGTGGTCCGTTGTTATTTGGTTGTTGTACAATTCGTCCCAATGGAGTATTCGACTGATGCCGCAATTTCGACGTACAGTACATGTCGCTAATTGCAATGTTTTATATAATGGGATTCATATTGTCAATCCCAGTAATTAAGCTAAATATAGCCTACAAGTATATCAAATTCGTGAGTTTGTAGTTGTTGGTGCAGTGTGAATCAACGATGCATAAATATATTAACGCTTATGATGAAAGGTTTTCATCTACATTACAATTGGAATTACAAAATGCGATTTGGCACATTGTTTCACTCCCACGACTTCTTTCCTTCTAGTACGTGTCAATCACGTATGAAGTCACCGCATGAATAGCTGAATCGTGATAACATCAGCACAACATTGTTGTATACTTAATAAAGAAGTTGTTTGTAGAAAAATAAATTACGTCGAAAATGCGAATTTACACTGAACGTTACTAATGTATTATGTATATTGATTTATAGTACTTGACGTTAATTTCGTGTTTCCAGCGCAGTCTTACCATAGCGAGAGTTGATAGCGCGAGTGAAAGTATTATTGAATACCTGAAGTTCAGTATGACTCACCTTAGAAAGTCCTGCAATCACAAACTTAGTGATGTTCATACCGGGCATTACACGACGTGCGAAATCTGTCACGGTGTCCATTGCGCGAACCACGGCCTGAGCCGTCGGTGATGTAACGTAAATACGTACATAGTTATTGTAATTGATACGCATATTGTCGTAATCGTGATGTATATGTATGTATTGCATTAATAGTTTGCATAGTTAACTTGCATAATTCACTTTACCGTTCGGTAAATTTGCCCTTTCAACTTAGGCATATAATTATATTACTTTAATGCCTATGGATAACTTTAAACTGCAGAGCTGTAGAATATAATAAAATACACGCGACCAACGACACTCCGGTGGAAACATTATCACTTTGAATTACAACTGCATGTGAACAACTCACCTTTGTCATTGGATAGCGAAGTAGTATCTCGGGTGAAGCACTTTCGTTTTCTATAAATGTTCGCCACAGATAAGCAATGATGTCGTCTTCCTTTCTGCTCTTCTGGGTTGGATCAGCCTAAGTTTGAATGAAGACAATAGTGAAATTGATATAAATGCGACTGATTTCCACAAATTAACATGTACTGAACGAAAACAAAATGTTGTGTGCGACATGTAATGTTAGAATCTACGTTATTAATAATGGGCATTTAACATACCCGAGTGTTCAGAAAGGTGCGATGGACAACCGCCTGTTGGAAAATGATAGAGTGATACTTTGAATCTATCTAGAACTTCGTGATCAGTAGCATATGGTAGGAACCATATATGGTACTTTCATGATCTTCGTGTTCAGTAATAATCAGCAATGGAGTATTGGACTGTTCGATATTACCTTGAAGACGATCGGCTGATTCGGTATTTGCTTCACGTAGCAGACGACGGTTCTCATCTCTACACTCATTCTTTGGAGTTCTGCTGACTTCCTGTCGCGATCACCGGTAGGAATACTACAATTCAAGTATTCAAATCAAATTTACTGTAAATCTTTACAATAAATATATACGTACAAAACAAACAGAATGAAATCTTATTTAATAATAATAAAGAGAACAATAGATGAAGAATAGTGTATAGTGTTATGCTCCATAGTATATATTTCAATATATAATATATTCATATGTCTTAGTAATAAACGCAAAACAGCATGCAGGTGTAGAACATTAATCGTGACTGTTAGACATGTTATATATCAATATCTTTATGTAATATATATTTTTTAATATATATGTGTAGTGCATTATTGAATATGTAATAAATTCTAGTCTTGTGTTGAAACATTTCCAATATTCTTACAGAACGCATGCGCATTTCTATAGTTGCCATATATATATATATATGTATTTGTGCAGATTGTCTTGCATTGTAACTATGAACATCTTTATTAAACTTAAACCTACTCTCAAAAATGGATGGTAGAAGACATATGTTGTATTTATACATAAACATTTGTATTTAGTATGAGTGATTTTTTTCGAAAGCAAACTGATATTTGTACAAGATGTCATCCTTATCAGTAACATATAAAAAAAATTATACATTAGTATTTCCAATATTTTAGAAAAAAATGTATATCGAGATTGGTCGATAAGTACAAAATAATTGTTTTCCTTAGCTTTGTAAATAGGCAGTACTTTTGTTATTTTTAGTTAATTTGGAAATATTCCAGTATTTATAGAACTATTATATAAGTAGGTTAATGGTTCAATAAAAGCTATATATGTTTTTTATTGACTTTATAAGAAATATCATCCCATCCAGGACTTTATATTTTGAGAGAGTTTAAAAATTGTTGTGACTTCACGTTCAGCTACAGATTCAAGATATAATATATCTTGAATCGGTAGCTGAAAGTGACGTCTATATTATAGTTTTAGTATTAATATTTTTCAAATACAACATAGGGTCTGTTTGCTTCTGTTGAATACTTTTTGCTAGATTAGACCTGATATTTATATAAACATTATTAAAACCTTCATTTACTTGTTTTTTTTGTCCCACCTGACATCTCATCAACTGATACCAAGACAGTTGCGCTCGATAAACCTATCGACATTATGCCGACGGGTAAAGAGAAAGTGTCCCGTTATGGTCGTCAGATCAAATCGAGACAAGTTCTCGATCTGTAAACCAGTTCACAAGTATCGGTATATTCGTATTCTGCTCCCATCATGAGGACACGCTGATTGTACACGCGCATTGTGTATCACTGCTAATTTGTATTAGTAATAATTATTAATTATTAATAGTCAATAATAATAATCAATCATTATTAATAATCAATAAATATCAATAATTAATATTAATAATAGTAATTAGTAATAATAACCACTGCTTTCCCATTATGTTTTTAAAAGGGAGGTGTTGTATGGTGCCCTATGTTTTGTACTATGACGCTATCATGCGTAATGATTCAATAAAGTAGTTCCGTTTACAAGATGGCCATGCCGTCAGCCTTCGTAATTGTAACATTGTAACATGATATCGACAGCGTCCTCGCATACAACAAGATATAACAGCGTAGGTCAGTCACTATTGCTTCTTGTAATTTCTCAATCATTTGTTTGCTGCTGAGGGCAGCCAGCATTCCATTGACAAAGTCCTCTTTGTCAATGGATATTGCGCAGTTTGGTAGAAAGATATTCTCACCCGGGGGGGGGGGGTACTCCCTATACTGAGGTATACATGTATGTGCCGCGCAAATGCCCCTGTTTTTGGCCATTTTTCTCTCTCTGTCCGAAGAAATTTTTTTAATTTTCTCTCTTTGTGCCCCATTTAATTCTGATAATTCTCTCTTTCACCGAAGAGGAAATTTCCGCCCGGGCGTACCTTACGCTTATAGATATTAGATAAATTGTTCAATAATTCTCTCTTGGTGACCCTACATTTCTTGAGTTCTCTCTCTCTCTCTCTCCATGTGCTCCATGGGGCTCTGGTGGCACACACCCACCGTTTTGGTATGGCAGTACCCCCCCCGGGAGTCACACTCCTCAACTTCAGGTTGACTACATATAGGCCTTGACTGTACAGCACGGTCCAGTGCACAGCTGCATCAAACTATCAATCAGGCGTGTTAATAAATGCATGTCAACGCATATGAATGCAAATGCAAATGTTTCACTTGATTCAAATGCAAATGCGAATGCAAATGCCAATTTTCAGGAACGCATTCAAATACAAATGCAAATGTTTTGGTTTCACATTTGCACATGCATTTGAATGAATTTCAAATGTTTGGCTTTATATTAGTGTTTTTGTTTTATTTGGAGAAAAAACAAAGTAATTTACACAAACACATTCGTAATTTATTTAATAAATACAGTAGTACATTATTGTAACCAATAAGTACCACTACATTCCAATTCCACTACATGGACATGTATGTAGAGTCATACACTGAGTGACACAGTTCCAGGCCTGCAGAGGTGGTGGAAATGGAAGAGAGGAATAGACAATTGACAGTTTACTGGGAACCATGGCAGGGAATGAAAGGCTAATCGTTAAGGTTGGCCAGAATGGAAGGGGAACCCAAGACACAAGACTGTCCACTGGTGAGGTCACTGGGAAGATAACCTGGTGGATAATTACCGCTACCACTAATCACTCTCTCTTGCTGTACATATTTAGGGCTGGCATATTTAGGGCTGACGGACGCAGTGACATATGATCCATCCGGTGAAAATGCAATTATTTAAGATTTTTATTTCCCATCTTTTAAATGCAATCATAACACATCGTTTCGTTTCCGCATGGCAACAAGATGTTGTTAAAGTTGCAAACGGGATGCGATCTAGTATACAAACGAAATGGAAATAATAAACACGTAATTATAATTTAATTAATATTTGTTGGAAAGGTGGCCATGATTAGTTTTGCTTGTTCGAAACCTTTATGTGCTTGGAAATGTTTATTGGATAACTTCTCACCCTGACAACAGCCAAGCAAACAATATACCAAATATAACGCCAATTACTGCAAAACCTGCGCAGCCACTAACGTCATCGACTGCACAAATGAATTGAATGAGGAAACGACAACGACAGTTCAATCCACGCAACAATTGGCACAAGTTCAAAACGGTGGCTAGCCTGTTGTGTTTTTATTAAACGGAGCCGCATTTAATATAACAAAACAGTACGTGTTCCATACGTTATCCCGAATGTGTACTAACTCTACTAAACCACAATTGCTTTGCCTTCTAGCATGTTTAGCCTTCTAGCATGTTTAGCCTTCTATCATGTTTAGCCTTCTAGCATGTTTAGCCTTCTAGCATGTTTAGCCTTCTAGCATGTTTAGCCTTCTAGCATGCATATACTATATGTGTCAGGGGCTGACCTAGGCTTGTTGGTAGAGGGGTCTATATTTGCCACGGATCCAGGGGGGTTTAAGACCCCCCTGGGTCCGCTGTTCTGTGTATTCTTCTCCTCTGATTGTCATACTGGCTATTGTAAATGTATCCACTGTACGAGAACGTGTTATTATATATTTTCAAATTACCCATAAAACAAGGGACCATTCTATAAATATTTCGCGTTTAAAGCGAGAGTTCAACAAACTACCGGATCACGTGACACGTAAGTATACCTGTCTGGCTCATTCGAACCCTCTCCGATGTAAATAAACGCCACAGAAGAATCAATGAGTTTATGTGGCACCGAAATGACCATGTCGTGCCACCAGACCGGCCTGTCGCTGAAGGTTTCTGCAATACAACGATAACAAATAAGAGAATAATATAATAATATAAAAGGACACTGAATACAATCACCAAAGACAAATATTTACGAATTAATTGTGTTTAGGACTTCCCGCGTTCTTTTTGTTTCGCACAAACACATGGTGTCCCACATAACAGTGCCACACCTATCTGAGTTAGGAAACTGCTAGTTATATTCTTATTTACCATCCATCCATTTCTGCGACGTCATGTTCAAGAAGTAGGCATTGTTGTTGCGGCCCCAGGTACGTTTCACTTCGCGGTATGTGTAAGTCGGGTCCGGTCTCTTCACATACTCCTCCAAAGTCAGTGTGCTCACCTGTACACAACACGTCAACAAAAGGTCGTATTAGCCATGTTATGATTCTGCGTTAAGAGGGAGGAAACAAAATACAACACTTTGTAATGGAATGCATGCTCGACCTTTCTTCATTCATTCAGCACTCATGTTCAGATCTGTGCAGATTATTTAGAAAGGGAATCGACACAGGTCAATAAACTACAATGCTAATGTCTGGAAAATACCTCTTTGAACATATGTTCACCCATATTTCTCACGCCTATTTTGGTATCAATGTGGGCGTAAATTTACTGAATAAGTCTTATTAAATATGCCATTATGAATAGCGCCAAGGATGAATATGGTAACTCAACATACCGTGGCACTGTAGAGTGACTGTCGAAGGCTCTCGCTGCAACACAGAAGGACCAATATTCTCCACATCATCTCCATTCCTTGCACATCCACTATCTTCGTCGAGGTTTGTAATGCGCACTGTTGACACTCGGCGACAGATTACTCGTGTGCTAGTAGGATGGTTTATAGTACTTGACCCAGGCGTATCATATGTTGATGACCTCGATGTTGTACACACTATATTCTTCCTGCAATGTTTTTGAGCAGTAACTGACCACGGAGGCGTAACATTTGGCCTATTTCCAAACTGGTGCATGATCGTTGCAAATGTAGCAAAACTGTACATACAAATATAATACTATTTATTTTATGTATTGGCCTTCAAAACATTACATAGCCTACATACACGTTTGAACGAAACACTTCGTGTGCGGTGGCCCGTAGGCATGGCGGCAGTGACATCATAGTAAAATGTGATATTTTCATGAGACAATAGCAACCAGGCAATTGCTGAGAGACACTTATAACTAAATCAATGTAATCAGTGTACTCAAATGCTTCGGTGCAAGAACGTATAGAGCCTTCTAGCGGCAACAAATCGGATACGCCTTGGCAATCTAGACTAATCTAATAAGGTGTTAATGATCCTCATTTAAATTCTTCTGTTCTTGACCAGTGCTTGACCAGAGGGTGAGTACGTGGTCCAAATATGTGCGTGCATATTTGCGTGCGTGTATGTGCAACATACACTGGAATCACAGACGATCCGGCTGCCTATTCGACAACTTCGGATAATCAATGCAAAACATGACCGCCATATTCATCGCATTTGTCTGATGGTAGGTTCCATAACGCCAATGAAACCACCAATAACATCACTGAAAATCGTTACTTAATAATAGCATTATATAATCTCGAGCAAGGCACATAGGCTATATATATATATATATATATATATATATATATATATATATATATATATATATATATATATATATCTATACACACATATATATACATATATATATGTATATATATATATATATATATATATATATACATATATATATATATATATATATATATATATATATATATATATATATATATATATATATATATATATATATATATATATATATATATATATATATATATGTATATATAATATACTGAACGGGTGCATCGCGAAGGCTTGCAGAGTGATATGTACCATTATTTCATCAGATATAGCAGTGGAGAATGTGTCGCTATATATGTACTTACGTGCGCACGGATGGTTGGCCTTGCCTCCCCCTTGTGCGAGATGATCTTAGATACTCCACCGTCTAATGCCATGTGGTAATGAAAGTGTTTAAAAACATATTGGATGACTATTATTGTCTTTCGGACAGGTTTTAGAAAATAATTGTAATAATGATTGTGTTTTGGGCAGGTTTGACCACTTTTTGAAATTTTGAAATTTAGTCGTCATGTCGCTTTTTGCGAGGAATAAAGAAAAACAGCAAGAATTAGCTGTTGACAGTGTGTGATAAATCCGTTGTACTGGGCAATTTACTAAAGTCTAGTATCGGTAATTTGGCAGACACCAGCTATGTAGCTAGTAGCGTTTTCTAGCTCCTTGCAGTAGTGGCCGAGAAGTGTATGTAAACGGACTTTGTATCGGATTTCTTGTTTACTAGGATCCTACCTACTAGTAGCGAACTGTATGTTAATGGGCCTTTAAGCAGCGACTATACGACATATGGGGTTAATCTTTGCGAACATGTTTACAGTGGGCAATCGCTGTACGAAATGTGTGAATTCTTGACTGTTCATATCGAGCAACAACACATGTTCATGCTTTCAAATCCAAACATTTGTTTAAAAAACGGACACAAATTCTACCGTACATATAACCATGGTGAATCATCGACTAACGTAATGGTGCTCGGGTTTCATAATAGCACTGTTAAATTGTATATTATCTTGTCAAGTGCCTGCGTCAGAACAAACCCAGTGGCTCCTTCTAACGGTTAGCTCATGGAGAACTGTACTGTTGACGTTGTTACGGCTGCTGCTGTTGATGCTTCTGGTATTGCTGCTGCTTCTTATGATACTATTGTTATGTCCGCTGTTACTGTTGATGTTGTTTCGCTGGTTGTGCCACTAACACTTCGCAATGCAATATCAAGCTACACAAAGTCTGGACAATTATTATGACATACTGACATTACAACATATGATGTAGTACGCAATATGATACTGTGTCATAGCGACATTGCAAATTAAGACATAGCCATATTGTAACATGTGACAGAGCGACATTGCAACGTATGACACAGTCACACTCAAACTAATTTGTCCTGATCGGTTTCAAACAGCAGTTACCTCAATTACCTGTATGCACAAAGTGATCGATGTGCTTAGTATACTGCATACCAGTTGTATTTAGGTAAATTGATACGAATACAATGGTTTTTAATTATACAAAAGCTTTACTTGCTTTATTCCTATCAGCACCAATCAACGAGGCTTTGCTTTGAAGTTATTATAATGTCATTAAGCAGATCTAAACATGTTGTCGCACGTGGAAACGTTGTTACGTCTTACACCAGTGTCTCGTAACACCCCTCTCCGTGGCACCGTGGGTAGGGCAGCGTGTTCGGGATGATGTTCACCTCTGACGTCAAAGTCAACGGATAGCCTAAAGGACCTTCATACTTGGCCTGGCAACAAAATTATGGGAGATTGAAATATGATCACATTTATGATCACTTCTGTGATGTCACGTTCAAGTAGTACGCGGTGTAGAAATACTGTCGTGCAACTTGCAAATCAGTTCGTCTACACAAAACTATATAATAATGTCAAGATTATTTACGTTTAGAGAAATGATAATAAAACAACGCAGACTTATGTCAGTCGGAAAGGCCGGTTACCTTATGTCATATATTAAGGGGTGTATGACGGGGGTCTCAACCTCCCAGTTCCTGTCACTACGCCTCATTATTACAATCTGAGATATGTCACTATAATCAGATCATTCGTTGACAAACAGAAGAAGACGACCAAAGGATTGAGGGAAAATTAATATAGTTTGTTACTTTGTCAAACGTCCTACCATTACTAGGAAGCCCAGCCATCCTTCGACGGGTCTGTCGTATTCGGCAACATAAATGCCATCATGCTGCAACAAAATGTGTATATGTGCGAAATAATAAATAGAAAATATACTTATACTGTCTCATCATATTTTAACGCATGTTTGTACACCTAAAGATTTGTCATTTCTGTGATTATGCAAAACAAATATAATTAATTATAAGGATTCACCCAAAGATGACAAACATCTGTCATGCTTTCTGTTTGCATAATATGGATGTTAGTGTGATTCCTTTTAAAACAAACCGCCAAGATGAAATGTTTTATGCCATGTTCGAATTATGAACGTTTTGCAGTGTACAAGTATGATTAATGTTTGAAAAAATAGGGTCTGGTATTTCTATAAAGTTAGCAACTTTCAAATTATGTTTGCTATTTTACTTCAAATTTAAACCCACCTGGTCAGTCATGACGTTTTCAAACCAAACCACGTGACTCTTATTTGCTTTCACACCGTAATTCGCACGGAAGTCTCGTCTGCAAGAACACGTCACACTATTAATCGTGTAAATAAATAATCGTGCTTCTTTGTGTAACTATTTTCTTCTGCGAGAGAAAAAACTTTATGTAGGGGCTCTTCGGCATTACATGCCTATGATTAATGTATTAAATAAATAGATTGCCATTTTCTCACTCATACATGTTTTTCAGTTATGACTGATATGTACAGAAACTAGCTCAGGCTCCACACCAGTTTACGATATCATTAAGACCAGGCAGTCAGATTAAGTAGGGATATTAAATTCAATGACATTAGACGCAGGCATGCGAAAAAGCGTTTGGTTGAATCATACAATTCGAACTAGAAACATAGCCTTGCTATACCTGAGCGCGGTGTCTGTGACGGCAAACCACGAACTCACTGACGTGGGTTCCACATCAGAGCTGTTGAACACGATCTGACCGCCCGTCTCCGTCTGCTCAAATATAAAACCAAACCAAAAACCGTTCTGGATGTATGAAACTGAGAAGACGACGAGTCATATGATGTTAATAAGTATTGGAATTGTTTTACAATTGTAGTGGAAGGCAGTGTTAGTTGAGCCATTTTTCATTCTTTTTGGTGTTTAGGGAACAATCCTATTTATAAGTCAAAATTGCTTTTACTCCCATAAATTATGATTACTGGAAAATAATTTTATACCAAACTAATATATCTAGCATGCATTGTTAATTGCATATAGCTTATTCAAATAGAGTTGGTAAGCTGGCTCAACTAACACTTGGTGTGGGGTAAGTTGAGCCACATTGTAGCTAAGTTGCTTAAATGCTTTATTTGTATTACTTACGTAGGCCTTGTACAAAAATTCAAAACAACTCAGCCAGCACATCTTCCCAATGGGTACAACACGTCTACCCAATGGGTACAACACGTCTATGACAAGTCCACACGCTTAATTAATAAGTCAATACACTTAATTAATATAGATTTATATGCCAATCGCAAAAATTGACACTAACTAATAAATAAAGCTAATAAATTGCCTTGTAGCTATCCGATGTCCCAATTTGCTCGGAAAAATTAATTCGTTGATGTATTTTATGGTAAAGAACATTCGTCTTCGTTCTTTAGCCGCTGCTCAATTAACCCTCCATTGGGCCTTGGGTGGCTCAACTAACCCCGTTTCGACAATTAACCTTATTTAATTAACTTCTCATTAATGCGCGAAGTGATGTAAGTAATCTTCTTCTCTGTGCATAGTTAAACCATTTGTAGGTGCACAGCCAATAAAGTCTGGTCACGTGAGCTTATAGTTTACACACCAGCTGACATTAATCACAATTGCCAAAAGTTTCGAAAAACACCAAAAAACATACTTTTAGCTCACATGTTCTGTCCATTGTGACAAATGTCAACTGTTATGCGTCAATCGTGTTCTAATAACATGTTCAATCACTGTGTGGTACCATGTAACTGTCGCTGCTGTAGTTTCCTTGGAAACGTGGGTGGCTCAACTAACACTGCCTTCCCCTACTTAATGGTTGTGGTGATGATGATGATGGTCGTTGTTGGGAATACTTTATATTTTATATCATGTCTGTAATTAAGAAAGTTTACCTGCTTAATAAAGTGATATATATATATATATATATATATATATATATATATATATATATATATATATATATATATATATATATATATTAGCTTATTAGCGAATTTGGTATCTCAAAACGTGGCTGCTTACCTCGATCAGCTGCCATGACAGTTGGGGGAAGTGATATCCCTGCAAAGCAACAGGATGATCACTCAAATATCGGTGTAAACAATTTAAAGCTGCTTCCTCAAATGGTTCAGCCCATCGCGAATCCGTTTCACTTATGTCCAGATCTGTAGTGTATGACTAGCTTAAGTAATGTGCACAGTTTAATAAAAAAATGGCCATTTTGTTCGAATCATCGAAAGAATTGGTTTTAGTCGTTAGATCTGGTAAGGATCAAAATAGTGGATATCCAAAATGATAAACACTGTGCAGGTCAGTGCCGATCATGGGCGTGACTTCCATCCTCTCGCCGATCACATGACAAAGTTACGAAATTTCACCAAGGAACAAAATCGTGATTTTTCAGCTTTTCAAATTTCACTTAACTTTCAGTTAATGTTTGAATAAGCGTTAACTAAATTAATAGTTTGTCTGATGATTTCACAACAACTACATACAAAAGCTGCAAAAACGAGGTCGCATGTTGCAATGTAATCTAGGTAGGTTTGGTTTTTCGCATAATTTATTTAAAATGAATCTAGCAAAACAATCGAATTAATTAAACACCTTTAATTAACAGGCAGTAAGCAGTAAGAATGCCACTTTTAGTACAGCTCCATTCAATGTACTGCACTGGCGTCCACTTTGAACAGGCACTTGGTTCCATAAAACCAAAACATACACTTAAAACACTCGAATATACCTGTACAGTATTTTCAAAAGAACCTTCAAAATCTACGTGCGTGCGTGCGTGCGTGCGTGCGTGCGTGCGTGCGTGTCGGTGTGTGTGTGTTCGCGCGTGAGTGTAAACTTGCCAAAAAATGTCCTAATATGTAGCATGGTATTGCGAGGTAGCGCAGTGCTGGTGGGAATTCTACCCAGTCTACTCACGGTCGCAACGCCCAACGTGAAAGTACCCAAGGCGGTCAGGACGCCGCTGATCGGACGGAGGGAATGGTCATGGTTCGGCATCATTCTGTACAAATCAAATGACGCACAGTCAAGTTAAAGTGGAGATGTGGGCGTTTAAAAATATACTCGTTGTCTACCAGTGCTGCCTAATCAGAAAACTGCTATTGGGCCTATTGTGAAGATGACATAGGTGAGTTAACGAGCGTGGTGTGTTGTTTGTGTGTTTGTTTGTTTGTCTGTTTGTCGTGCGTGCGTGCGTGCGTGCGTGCGTGCGTGCGTGCGTGCGTGCGTGCGTGCGTGCGTGCGTGCGTGTGTGCGTGACTACTATGATTTTATCGTGAGTGCTATTTACAGCATGTACTTGGGTCCCGGCAGGTCATTAAAGAAGAAACGTGAGATGTCAGGCAAAAATAACTGATCGCCCGTCCCATCCACTACCATCGTCGGCAAATTGTACTTGTCGAGGAAATCTACGAGGAAATCTACGACATAACGACATACGATACGCAGCTGTAAGTATCACATTGGTATGTATAATCACATTGCTTGACATTGGCAACTGGTCTAATTCCGTAGTGTGTGTGTGTGTGTGTGTGTGTGTGTGTGTGTGCGTGTGCGTGTGCGTGTGCGTGTGCGTGCGCGCGCGTGCGCGTGTGTGCGTGCGTGTGTGCACACACACACACACACACACACACACACACACACACACACACACACACACACACACACACACACACACACACACACATGCAACATACACGCATCTACGTATGCATGCATTCATACATACATATATACATATATACACACACAAACACGCAAACATAGTATCAAGATTAAACTGTTGCACAACATTTTGTTCATTAAATAAACTAAACCTGAAAGGTATTTTACGAAATATGGCATAATATAAAACAACTGTAACTAAAAAGTCCACTACGTTTCTTATGATGGTTAATGCTTCTATTCAGATGGAACAAAACATTGTGATAGACTAATCAACGACAAATCCCCCTGTTGGCATAATGCACGCGGTATCTCACTATATGGATCCACCAGATCCATGATCCTGGCGAGTCTCGGATGATCCAGATTTCGAGTGATGTTTTGGTAGTAGTAATCGTTCATGGCGAATGTCCACCCACCGAGAGAACTCTGATGATGTTCCATGCTCTATGAAGGCAGGAAATAGCACAAAATATTAAAACAAGATATATAATTTTATGAACTACATAGTCAAGCCCGTGGCTAGTTGCCGATTGCACAGTTTAAGCATTTAAAAGTTTAGACATGTCCTCGAATAGGGCGGGCGGGCGGGCGGGCGGGCGGGCGGGCGGGCGGGCGGGCGGGCGGGCGGGCGGGCGGGCGGGCGGGCGGGCGGGCGGGCGGGCGGGCGGGCGGGCGGGCGGGCGGGCGGGCGGGCGGGCGGGCGGGCGGGCGGGCGGGCGGGCGGGCGGGCGGGCGGGCGGGCGGGCGGGCGGGCGGGCGGGCGGGCGGGCGGGCGGGCGGGCGGGCGGGCGGGCGGGCGGGCGGGCGGGCGGGCGGGCGGGCGGGCGGGCGGGCGGGCGGGCGGGCGGGCGGGCGGGCGGGCGGGCGGGCGGGCGGGCGGGCGGGCGGGCGGGCGGGCGGGCGGGCGGGCGGGCGGGCGGGCGGGCGGGCGGGCGGGCGGGCGGGCGGGCGGGCGGGCGGGCGGGCGGGCGGGCGGGCGGGCGGGCGGGCGGGCGGGCGGGCGGGCGGGCGGGCGGGCGGGCGGGCGGGCGGGCGGGCGGGCGGGCGGGCGGGCGGGCGGGCGGGCGGGCGGGCGGGCGGGCGGGCGGGCGGGCGGGCGGGCGGGCGGGCGGGCTTGAGTCCAAGCACATAAATTAAATTTAGCTGTATATATTTTTATACCTCGTGGAACTTTAGAAGCGGCATGACAACTGGCATCTGTGCGATGACTCGCTTGTCAACGGCCGTCGTTGTCCAAGTCGCCCAGCCGCGCTAGACGGAGAGAACAACGGTATGATCTAGACTCAATCATGACCTTTCAAAAATCTATAAAGCTAGACTGATTGGAACATCGATGTAACATTATTAATAAATATAACGGACGATCCTAAACGTTTTAACAATAACAACAACAACAACAACAACAACAACAACAACAACAACAACAACATTCGATATGAATTGAACCTTCCTTATTTGGAATGTTAGCCAATTCACCAAAATGTCAATGGAATAATTACTGTTTAGGTGAACCTAACTCACCTTCGAAGAGCCTGCAACGACAAACTTCGTTATGTTCGTTGTGGGCGCCACCTGGCGTGTGAAGGTTGTCAGCGTATCCATGGCGCGGACTACAGCCTGAACAGAGAGTACGTGAATTGACATAAAAGTGTTTGTAGTGGAAATACTTGAAAACATTTTATGTAGCAAGAATGTGTATACGAATATATGTTCATCTATTTGTTGTCCGTCTATTATGTGTGTCCTACGACAAGTGTTTTAAAATATGAATAGGGTATGCTGTCAGTTGTATTCAGCCTTCGCCACGTATATGATTACAATAATATTTGTTATTCGATTATCTATAAGCGAACAGAAGAAGCGAGTTGATATAATAGCAAACTAAATAAATAGTAAATACAAAAAATTATGAAAACATTGTAGCAGGACAAGATTGGAACTGATGGGGATCTCCAAGGACCTTAAACTAGATTTTAATAAGATTTAACCAGATTTATCACGATTGCCATCCACAACTGCAAGTTCCAATTTATAGGTGGACAAGGAAGCCATTGGCTTATCGAGAGTCCAAAATTTTTTCATCTGTATGTATAGCCCGCCCTTATCAAATATCTATAAATTTGATGTTTAAACATATACATACCACTAGCATTACGACAATCATTTGATGTTTAAACATATACATACCACTAGCATTACGACAATCATTTGATGTTTAAACATATACACACCACTAGCATTACGACAATCATTTGATGTTTAAACATATACACACCACTAGCATTACGACAATCATTTGATGTTTAAACATATACACACCACTAGCATTACGACAATCATTTGATGTTTAAACATATACACACCACTAGCATTACGACAATCATTTGATGTTTAAACATATACACACCACTAGCATTACGACAATCATTTGATGTTTAAACATATACACACCACTAGCATTACGACAATCATTTGATGTTTAAACATATACACACCACTAGCATTACGACAATCATTTGATGTTTAAACATATACACACCACTAGCATTACGACAATCATTTGATGTTTAAACATATACACACCACTAGCATTACGACAATCATTTGATGTTTAAACATATACACACCACTAGCATTACGACAATCATTTGATGTTTAAACATATACACACCACTAGCATTACGACAATCATTTGATGTTTAAACATATACACACCACAATCATTACGACAATCATTTGACAGTTTTGTTCCATTCATTTATCACCCCCTGTGAGAGTCAGTGGTTTCTCATGTCCAACCTTTACTCTTCCTTAACTAATGCTGCGTTGTGCCCTCTGGTTCTACTGCCTTAAATTTGTAGAACCTATTCCTATCAATATTCTCATAACCATTCAATATTTAAAAATACATTCTTGGCACGTATATTTAAGTAGTTATTTATTCATAGTAGAATACAGTCCACACTGCTCTGCCGCCTAACATAATATTCTGTCACTCATTAGATACAACACCAGCCTCTTTTAACACCTGATATACATTACATATACAGAAGCTGTAAATTGGTTTTAGGTATTTGATCAGCGAAGACGTAACCTGTCTTCTCACCTTTGTCATGGGATAGCGAGGTAAGATCTCCGGCGAGGCATCTTCGTTTTCGATGAATACTCGCCACAGATAACTGCATAGGTCGCCTTCGATCCTGCCCTTCTTAGTTGGATCGTCCTGTGTTTTTAAAAGAAACGTTATCGACAGTCAATCGTCATGTTTAACGTTTACATCCTTCAAATTGCGTGACACCAGAAAGTATTGCATAGTAGCTAATGTGTCCTTAGTGGTATCTTTACTTGTCCAGTGGTATCACAATGTGTCCTTAGTGGTATCTTTACTTGTCCAGTGGTATCACAATGTGTCCTTAGTTGTATCTTTACTTGTCCAGTGGTATCACAATGTGTCCTTAGTGGTATCTTTACTTGTCCAGTGGTATCACAATGTGTCCTTAGTGGTATATTTACTTGTCCAGTGGTATCACAATGTGTCCTTAGTGGTATATTTACTTGTCCAGTGGTATCACAATGTGTCCTTAGTGGTATCTTTACTTGTCCAGTGGTATCACAATGTGTCCTTAGTGGTATATTTACTTGTCCAGTGGTATCACAATGTGTCCTTAGTGGTATCTTTACTTGTCCAGTGGTATCACAATGTGTCCTTAGTGGTATCTTTACTTGTCCAGTGGTATCACAATGTGTCCTTAGTGGTATCTTTACTTGTCCAGTGGTATCACAATGTGTCCTTAGTGGTATATTTACTTGTCCAGTGGTATCACAATGTGTCCTTAGTGGTATATTTACTTGTCCAGTGGTATCACAATGTGTCCTTAGTGGTATCTTTACTTGTCCAGTGGTATCACAATGTGTCCTTAGTGATATCTTTACTTGTCCAGTGGTATCACAATGTGTCCTTAGTGGCATCTTTACTTGTCCAGTGGTATCACAATGTGTCCTTAGTGGTATCTTTACTTGTCCAGTGGTATCACAACTTGCGTTACTACATTCAAAGAATAAGCTAATATTTTCAATATAATTGAAGCATCTGTTAGCTACACATAACTAACTGTCTTGAACTGAGATACCTTCAACGTACCTTGAAGACAATTGGCTGGTTCGGTATTTGGTTGATAAAACCGACCACGATTCCCATCTTTACACTCATCAGTTGAAGGGCAGCAGAGGTGGAGTCATGCTCCGGGGTCGGGAGACTACAACGACGGAATCCGAATCACAAGAGGACATAAGGCGAATTGGTGCATGGTTGTCATCGCAGTAGGAATGGCAGTGTGACAACAACTCGTGTATAGTTTTGCTGAAATGATGAGCACAACACCCACCCACGTGTAATTGAAGCATTGTCTTCTAAGAAACATGTTCATCCTGACCAGAATATTTTTAAAGGGCTCAAGTATTTAAGATAATATTCGCTGTTTAAAATAACTATAGAAGAAAAATTTTTTTAATTAAATTATTAAAGTGGTCTTTTGCCGAAAGGCACTACACAGTTTAAATAACATATTTGAAATTGTTACAGTTCCTTAGTAATTATCAATGTTGTCATGTATTAAAAGCACAGTTGATTGGCGAAAATGACAGTACCTGTCTCGCGTGTTTGACCCACCCCTGACGACGAGCAAAGCCACGTCAGGCACTTTAATCGTGTGTGGCACAGAAATAACCACATCATGCCACCAGATCGATCTGTCACTGAACTCGTCTGCAACACAGCGGGGACGAACATAGTTTACCGTGGATGTTACACAGCGGGGACGAACATAGTTTACCGTGGATGTTACACAGCGGGGACGAACATAGTTTACCGTGGATGTTACACAGCGGGGACGAACATAGTTTACCGTGGATGTTACACAGCGGGGACGAACATAGTTTACCGTGGATGTTACACAGCGGGGACGAACATAGTTTACGGTGGATGATACACAGCGGGGACGAACATAATTTACTGTGGATGATACACAGCGGGGACGAACATAGTTTACTGTGGATGATACACAGCGGGGACAAACATAGTTTACCGTGGATGATACAGAGCGGGGACGAACACAGTTTACCGTGGATGATACACAGCGGGGACGAACATAGTTTACCGTGGATGATACACAGCGGGGACGAACATAGTTTACTGTGGATGATACACAGCGGGGACGAACATAGTTTACTGTGGATGATACATAGCGGGGGCGAACATAGTTTACTGTGGATGATACACAGCGGGGACGAACATAGTTTACCGTGGATGATACACAGCGGGTACGAACTTAGTTTACTGTGGATGATACACAGCGGGGACGAACATAGTTTACTGTGGATGATACACAGCGGGGACGAACATAGTTTACCGTGGATGATACACAGAGGGGACGAACACAGTTTACTGTGGATGATACACAGCGGGGACGAACACAGTTTACTGTGGATGATACACAGCGGGGACGAACA